>VIAB01017360.1:23201-35242 GCA_009801035.1 Oophaga pumilio | reverse complement strand
TCTGCTCAGAACTCATCTCAAGCCCATTCACAACAGGAGAGTATGACAGGAGGATGACTGGCTCTCTCGGACTATCAAAACTGAAAAGGTTAAGGCCCAGCGCACACTTTGCGGATTCACTTACTTTTTTTTCTGCGCGGATTTGGGCAAATTCCGCAGGTAAACCGCACTGCGGATTTCGTGCGGAATTCCTGCGGAATTTATGCGGTTTGGAGTGCGGAATTGCCCTGCGGTTTGACACCTATAATGGAATAGGTGTCAAACTGCAGCGGAATCCGCACAAAGAATTGACATGCTGCGGATTTGAAATTTCCGCAATGTGTGCACAACTTTTTTTTTTCCCCTTCACTAACATTGTACTGTACTTTGCAGCCAATTCTGCAGCGGTTTCGAAGCGTCCAAAACCGCAAAGTGTGCACGGGGCATAAATCCCTTCTTCATTTTACTGACAGGGAGATCAATTATCATTGCTTTGATCTTCTCAACAACATTGACAGGCCTGAGGAGATCAAATTTGGGAATGGCTTTTTCTTCTGTCATTAGAACGCCTAGTGCTTTGATTGGTCAGTACAGATGGGTGAATTTATTACTGTGGAATTTAATTCTACAAAAATTTTTCAAAAATAATAATTCTACAGAATACTGATGTTTTGTAGTACATTACGCACACATTGAGCAAAATGGCAGATACCTGTTTAAACAAAAAAAAACATAATGTTTGCAATGCCATGAAAATCTGTTTATTATACCCTGATGTCTCTCCAGACCCTTAAACAAAATAAATGGAGTGGAGGGAAGGGATTAAAAATAATAAAATACATTATACTCACCTATAAAGTAAAAATATCTAGGCTTCATTGACATCTTCTCTAGGATTCTTACTAATATATAATCAGTGCTAATGTTTCACGCACCAGTTGTGGTCTTTATCATAGTATGTACTACTAAAAAGAGTCGGTGAGATTTTTAATAAAGCAAAAAACTGTCCAACAAATTTTATCAGGTTTTCTTTTGCCATATGTGTTTCCTCCATTGCAGAAAGCTATGAATGACATTTAGCCATGTAAAACATAGAACATTTTTCTCCATATCCACATAGAAATGTGCAGAAATGATTTGCATATAATGAACATATTAAGACAGTGTTGTGAATTGAGGGAAGCACAGCTACTGTCTTCTACTTTTGCTTCTTTTATGTGACGTCTGTCCTGATTGGTGAACACATAATATTTGTGACGCTTATGAACAGAGGCATTCTATAGAATTACTATGATATCATGAACATGTTTTTTTGCCTCCTTGTACAGTATGATACACTATATTTCTTGATAAGGCTTTGGTTATGTTGCGTGCTAACCCTTGATTTTTTGTCACATAGAACCTTTGAGTCTGCTGCTGACTTGGTGAACTCAGACACAGCTGTTCTTTTCTGGCTATTCTGTTTCTTAGCCCTCCTTAATTTCCATGCTGGCTCATATTTCATGATCATTTTTTTACAGATACTGTGAGACAGCTGCTGCATTTCAACAAGAGAAGAATTCCTATTTCTGACATCTACTGATGTCTCCCTTGAAACTATTGACACATGTTTTGTTTAAACCTTATGCAATGTGTTATTAGATGTTACAACTATCTAATAGGTGCCTTAATTTTTAATCTATGTAGGTAGTATTAGAGTCGTCCATTATGATTATTATTTAGTAGATTTCTATATAGGCTAACTGAAAGTATAATTGCATGAAATGCTATGAAATCAGAGTTAGTTCTAGCTGTCCTGCTACCTGGGGCGAATATTGAAATGGCGCTTCTCCCCACTGAACAATATAAACCTGCAGTGAATAAATACTATTCCTTCATTGTTTTTTAGTTCTGTTTTTAAGTCATTTTTGGTGTTGTGAAAACACTTGCATGGATTTACTTTTTATTTTAGTTTTATTTTAGCAGTGAAAAAAACCCTCAGAAAGCTGCAATAGGGTTCTGTACCAAAAAGCATTCCTAGATACATTTGACCCCTTTACCTTTACTCTTTTATCATACTTCGCATGTCATATTCTCTAAATGGGATACCATTCTCTAAATCTGCTTAATCTGGCTATCCATTGCACTTTAAATCTGCAATATGTTTAATACTGGGGATCATGTACTTTTATTAATATTTCATCATCATGACTTTTTTGTAGTTATTTAGGTAATATCGCTTGTATGTGGGGATGAGAGAACCAGAACTGGAAAGTTCAGGGTCCCTACCGGATGCCTAGTTTCCGTTACCGAACTCCAAACATAGACTTTTTACTGTACATCCATTTTCTTGTTCGGGTTCGTCAGTTCACTTGTGGGAGTACTGTCATTTAAAACTCTGTGTGTACTCTTACTCTACAAAGCCATCTGTGAGAGTATTATGCTAAAAGCTGCTATGTGTACTCTGCAGCCCCCAACCTGTATGAGTACTGCTTCTTTACTATTTCTATCTGTCTGAGAAATAAATAATTGGCTTCAGACATTTCATTGCCATTAGTAGACCAAAGAAATAGTTCAAGTCTGACCACAGTTTCTCAATTGGATTAAGGTCTGGGCTTTGACTAGGCCACTCCAAAACATTTACACTTATCCTCTTAAACCATTCAAGTGTTGCTTTAGCAGTATGCTTTGGGTCATTGTCATGTTGGAAGGTGACCTTCGACACAGTCTCAAATCACAGGTTTTGCTCAAGAATATCCCTGTATTTCGCACCATCCACTTTCCCTTGACTCTGACCATTTTCCCTGTCTCTGCTGCTGAAAAACATCCCCACAGCACGATGCTGCTACCACCATGTTTCACTGTAGAGATGGTGCTCTTAGTGTGATGAGCGGTGTCGGTTTGGCACCAGACATAGCCGTTTACCTTGGTAGTCATAAAGTTTAATTTTGGTCTCATATCACCACAACACCTTCCTCCTTACATTTGGGGAGTCTCCCACATGTCTTTTGGCAAACTTAAAATGAGCCTTACCATTTTTGTGTGTAAGTTAAGGCTGTTTTCTGCTCACTCTTCCATAAAGGACACCTCAATGGAGTGTACAGATTATTGTGGTCATATGGACAGACACTCCAGTCTCTGCTTGGGAAATCTACAGCTTTTTCAGGGTTACCTCTGGTCTCTGTGCTGCCTCTCTGATTAATGCCTTCCTTGCCTGGGCTGAGATTTAATGGGTGACCCTCTCTTAGCAGGTTTGTGTGATATCATGTTCTTTCCATTTGATGATAATGGATTTGATTGTGCTTCAGAGGATCATGAGAGATTGAGATTTTTTTTTGTAACCAAACCCTGACTTGTACTTCTCAACAACGTTTACCCTGACTTCTTGGTAGAGCTCCTTGGTCTTCATGGTGTTGTTTGGTTAGTGGTGCCTCTTCTTTATAATGTTGCAGCCTCTGTGGCTTTTTATAAAAGGTGTGTATACAGTATACTGACAGACCATATGACACTTAATTTGCACATAGGTAGATTTCCTTTCTCTACGCATGTGACTTATGAAGGTAAATGCTTACACCAGAAATTTTCAGGAAATTCATAGCAAAGGGGGGAATACATATGCACGTGAAAATTTTTATTTATTTTATCCTATAAACTTTATTTTTGCCTATATTTTTCTCACTTCACTTCAGCAACTTAAACTATTTAGTGATGATTCATCACACACAATTCGGATTCCAAAAATACTTATACACAGATTGTAAAGTGAAAAAATAGGTAAAAAGCCAAGAGTGTGAATACTTTTGCAAGCCATTGTAGTAGGGCATCATACACACACTTGAAAAATTAGGAGTGAGGGTCTGATCATGTCCCTGTAGATATGATGGAAACCAGAGCTGTGTACCCTTTTTTGTGGGGGAAGGGTGCATGGGAATACACCAGAAAAAAAGGAACATTTTAGTTTTTATTTTCCTTTGCTATCATCCAGTCAGGTGTAGAAGTCTGGGGAAATCCAAGCCTTGTTCATTTTGCTAAGAGTCAGCCTATTAGGCACATCCGCCTGCCAACTGAAAATGCTAAGTGTTATTATGCCCCAGGAAGCACTAAAAACCTGTTTTGACAAAACAGTAGCTGCAGGGCAGGCCAGAACCTCCAAGGCATAGAGGGAGAGTTTATGCCATGTGTACAGCTTGCACACCCAATAATTGTGCAAGTCTTCCCAGCTACAAAGAATGGAGAGGTCTGTAATTTTTGTCATAGGTACACTTCAACTGTGAGAGGCAGATTTAAAAATAAAATCCAGAAAATCACATTGTATGATTTTGAAATAATTTAAATAGCATTTTATTTAATGAAATAAGTATTTGATCACCTACCAACCAGCAAGAATTCTGACTCTCACAGACCTGTTAGTTTTTCTTTAAAAATCCCTCCCACTCTGCATGCATTACCTGTATTAATTGCACCTGTTTGAACTTGTTACCTGTATAAAAGACACCTGTCCACACAATCAATCACATTCCAACCGCTCCACCTTGTGGAGTAAGGATGATTCTGAGAAAGGTCAGGAATCAGTCCAGAACTACACGGTACGACCTGGTCAATGACCTGAAGAGAGCTGGGACCACAGTCTCAAATATTACTGCTAGCAACACACTAGGCCATCATGGATTAAAATCCTGCAGGTCCCCCTGCTCATGCCAGCACATGTCCCATCTGAATGATCCAGAGGAGGCATGGGAGAAGGTTATGTGGTCAGATTAGACCAAAATAGAACTTTTTGGTATCAACTCTGCAGGAATTAAGCACAGTCATAGATAGACCATTATTTTTAATCTTTAAAGATTCCATAATAACGGGGTCTGTACCACAGGACTGGCGTATAGCAAATATAGTGCCAATATTCAAAAAGGGGGCAAAAACTGAACCTGGAAATTATAGGCCAGTGAGCTTAACATCTACTGTGGGTAAAATCCTGGAGGGTTTTTTAAGGGATACTATATTGGAGTATCTGAGGCTGAATAACCTCATGACACAGTATCAGCAAGGGTTTACGAGGGACCGTTCTTGTCAGACTAATCTGATAAGCTTTTATGAAGCAGTAAGTTCAGGACTGGACCAAGAGAATGCAGTGGATGTGGTGTTCATGGACTTCTCAAAAGCTTTTGATAGAGTGCCACACAAAAGGTTGATACATAAAATGAGAAAAATGGGGATAGAGGAAAATATGTGTAAGTGGGTTAAGAACTGGCTCATGGATAGAAAACAAAGGGTGGTTATTAATGGAGCACACTCTGACTGGGTCACGATTAGCAGTGGGGTACCACAGGGGTCAGTATTGGGGCCGCTTCTCTTTAACATATTTATTAATGAACTTGTAGGGGGCATACAGAGTAGTATTTTAATATTTCCAGATGACACTAAACTCTGCAAGGTAATAAATACAGAGGAGGACAATTTTATATTACAGGAGGATTTATGTAAACTAGAAGCTTGGGCTGATAAATGGCAAATGAGCTTTAATGGGGATAAATGTAAGGTCATGCACTTGGGTAGAACAACCAAGATGTATAATTATGTGCTTAATTGTAAAACACTGGGCAAAACTGTCACTGAAAAAGACCTGGGTGTATGGGTGGACGACAAACTCACATTTAGTGGCCAATGTCAGGCAGCTGCTGCCAAGGCAAATAAAATAATGGGATGCATTAAAAGAGGCATAGATGCTCATGAGGAGAACATAATTTTACCTCTATACAAGTCACTGTTGCGACCACACTTAGAATATTGTGTGCAGTTCTGGTCTCCGGTGTATAAGAAAGGCATAGCTGAGCTGGAGCGGTTGCAGAGAAGAGCGACCAAGGTTATTAGAGAACTGGGGGGTCTGCAATACCAAAACAGGTTATTACACTTGTGGTTATTTAGTTTGGAAAAACGAAGGTTTAGGGGTGATCTTATTACAATGTATAAATATATGAGGGGACAGTACAAAGACCTTTCTAATGATCTTTTTACTCTTAGACCTGCGACGGGGACAAGGGGGCATCCTCTACGTCTGGAGAAAAGAAGGTTTAGCCATAATCACAGATGCAGATTCTTTACTGTAAGAGCAGTGAGACTATGGAACTCTCTGCCGTCTAATGTTGTAATGAGTGATTCCTTACTAAAATTTAAGAAGGGACTGGATGCCTTTCTTGAAAAGTATAATATTACAGGCTATATTCACTAGTTTCCTACATACTGTGTTGATCCAGGGAGCTAGTCTGATTGCCGTATGTGGAGTCGGGAAGGAATTTTCTTTCCCCAATGTGAAGCTTACTGTTTGCCACTTGGGTTTTTTTTTTCCTTCCTCTGGATCAACATGTTAAGGCAGGTTAGGATAGGATATGGGTTGAACTAGATGGACTTAAAGTCTTCCTTCAACCTTAATAACTATGTTACTATGTTACTAACTCCACTCGCCGTGTTTGGAAAAAAAAGAAGGATGAGTACAACCCCAAAAACACTGTACCAACCATAAAGTATGGTGGGGGAAACCACATACTTTAGAGGTGCTTTTCTGCAAAGGGGACAGGACAACTGCACTGCATTGAAGGGAGGATTGAGGGGGTCATGTATCTCGAGATTTTGGCCAACAACCTCTACCTTCAGTAAGAGCATTGATGATGGGTCATGTCTGGGTCTTCCAGCATGACAATGACCCGAAACACACAGACCAGGCAATGAAAGAGTGGCTTTGTAAGAAGCATTTCAAGGTCCTGGATTAGCCTAGTCAGTCTTCAGACCTGAACCCATTAAAAAATCTTTGGAGGGAGCTGAAACTCAATGTTGCCCAGCGACAGCACCGAAACCTGAAAGATCTGGAGAAGATCTGTATGGAGGAGTGGGCCAAAATTCCTGCTGCAGTGTGTGAACACTTTGTCAAGAACTACAGGAAAAGTCTGTCCTCTGTTATTGCAAACAAAGGTTTCTGTACCAAATATCAAGTTCTGTTTTTCTATTGCATAAAATATTTATTTAATCCAATAAAATGCAAATTAATTATGTAAAATCATACAATTTGATTTTCTGGCGTTTTTTTTAAAGATTCTGTCTCTCACAGTTGAAGTGTACCTAAAATAACAATTACAGACCTCTCCATTCTTTGCAGGTTGAAAAACTTGCAAAATCGGCAGTGTATTAAAAATGTATTTTCCCCACGATTAATCAATCGGGCTTCTCTATATTCATTTCCATTAGTTATGCATTCCATTTTCCATATTAATTCCACTTGTCTGTTTCCAAAGCAGAAAAGGCAAAAGTAATTCCCTAATTACCTGGCTGCCAGGGCAAATCATCAATACTTTGCAATGGTGCTGCACCAGTGACTTCACCACTTAAATGCCCATGTCAAAGATTGACAGTTATAACTAGACAATTAACAGCAGCAATCAGAGCTCAACTCTGGCTACTGCTGTTAGGCCAGGGTCACATTTGGGAGAAACTTGCACAAGTCTTGCACCTCAATACCCGGAACTGCCGCCGGCACTCGGGACCGGAGTGTGCCGCTGCATGTATTTCCATGCAGCTGAATGCTCCGGTCCGAGTACCGGCAGCAGTGCCGAGTATTGAAGTGTGAAACTCATGTGAGTTTCTCACAAGTGTGACCCTGGCGTTAGAGACTGATACTAATCTTGTAAAACAGCTCTTCAGCTCGCACCTTACACCTTGACACATTTCATAACAGCTGGAGCATTATTACAGCGGAGATTTTAGGTTTTGATCACAAAGGGCAGCATTTTACTCATCTAGTTTCATGGCAGAAGCAGCTCTGTTTAAAATGACAACTGCGCCCACATTCAGAGAAGAGTCCACCAAATTTTTCTGCAAATTTAACCCCTTCCTGATATTTTCAGTATAAATACGTCATGGTTGGGATGGACTTCCCGACCAATGCAGTATACATGCGTAATGGCGATGGTCCACGCACGGGGCTGTGCACGGGCTATCACTGCCGGGTGTCAGCTCCCGGAACTGTAACCCCCTAAATGCTCTGATCGCTGCAATCATAGCATTTAGCAAGCAAGCAGAGGAAAGAAAGCCCCTCTGCCCTCGGATCGGCACCCAGGACAATATCGCGGAGGCTCAATCGTTGCCATAGTCATGATGACATCCCCGTAACCAGGCCCTAGAAAGTTAGATCATGTGCAGAGCATGATTTAACTAACTTGTGCCTGCAGCACTGACAGGTTATAAAAAATATATAAATTCATTTTCACTGTAATCGTACTGACCGGAAGTATAAAGCTGCATTAATCAATTTTACAACATGAGAAATGACATACAAAAAGAAAACCCCAAAATTTCTGCATTGTTGTTTTTTGTTTATTCTGCTACTCAAAAAGCGATCAAAAAATGTCATGAAAATGGTACCAATAAAAACATCAAATCATCCCGCAAAAAACAAGCTCTTTGCCCGCAGAAATATGGAAAAATTGTAGATCTCAAAATATGGTAATGCAAAAACTTGTTTTTGAAAAAAAGGCGTCTTTTAGTGCGTGACCGCAGCCAAAGATAAAAACCTGATATAAATTTGGTATCTCAGAAATCACACAGACCCGAAAAATATAGTCATCTAATCACTTAAAACGAACGAGGAACGTCATAACAAAATAAATAAAACCAATTCTTCACGTGCTGTTTTGTTCATTCTGACTCTCAAAGATTGCAGTGAGGCTCGGCTCACATTTATCCTTTGCTCTACACTGAGCACGTACACCGGGGTTTCCGTGTAAATTTCAAAAATACATGATTTAGACGGACCCCCGGCATAAGATTTCCTATAATGAGTTAGTTGGAGGCACTGTGGACGACGTCTGACTTGTGATCCAGTGATGTCCATCTTTTTATTAGGAGTGTACAAAAGTGAGGTGGACAACAGTTTTGTGCACCTCCGGAAAAAATAGATACTGCTGAACAGAGGCCAGACAGAGGCCAGACTGAGGCCAGACGGAGTCCAGAGTAACTCTGCTGCCTCATTATAGTGAGTATCTTCCTCGGGGGGTTTCATTCTAATTATGTCACTAGAATATTTAAATGGAACCCCCGATGTAAGTGCTCAGCGTAGAGTGCTGGATAAATGTAATCCAAAATGTTATGTAAAATGTTCCCAATAAAAGCTTCAACTCAATCCAGTCCCCACTCAGGTTTATCATCTTTTAACGGAAATATAGGGGGCATCCATGTTACTGGTAGTACAAAGGCTTTCGAAAAGCAAAATGGTCCTCGCCCCCAAAAGAAATTCAGCAAATTCTGTGCTCCCTAATCCAAATGCCTCCCTACCTTCTGAGCCCCAGTGTGCCTACACCGCAATTATCGTCCATATAATTTGGCATTTCTGTAAAACTGGCAGCCCACCTCATTTGCAGGTTCATGAGCTGGGTACAACGTAGCGGTCTGTACAACGGCAGTTTACAATTTTCACTCAGCAACATCCACTGCTGCTTATTTCTGGAAAACACCCATAGAGTCAAAATCGGCACTACAATTGTACATAAATTCTAAAAATGGGGTCACTTGAGGGGGATTCTGCACTTCTAGCATGTAGGGGCTCTATATATGGAGTCTGCATACTATTTTAGAAAATTCTGTGCTCCAGCATATCTTCTGTATAACAGTACAGCTTAGCCATATGGGGAGACACAGGAAGGATGGAGCGCTATTTGCAAATAGTCCTCCTTCCCTTCCGAGTCTCACTGTATGGCAGTACTGTACAGCCACATATGGGATATTTCTACATTCAGCAGAAATTGTGGGACAAATTTTGGTGCCATTATATCCCATTTCCCAGTGTGAAAATGTAAAATCTGGGGCTAAAACAAAATTTTGGTAGTAATAGTGTAATTATTTTATTCTTCATTGCCCAATGGTATAAAATTCTGTGACACACCTGTGGTGTCAATATGATCACTGCACACCTAGATGAATTCGTTGAGAGGTGTAATTTGTAAAATGGGGTCTCTTATGGGGATTCTGCTGTTCTAGCACCTCATGGGCTCTGCCAATGTGACATTGCACCCTCAAACCAGTCCAGTAAAATGTGTACTCCAATAGAGTGCTTCATCCCTTCTGAGCTTTGCACTGTGCCTCAAAAATAGTTTTCGGCCACATATGGGGTATCTATATAAGAAAAAATGACCGTTACATCCAAACATAGACCTAGTGTGAACAGCAGATGCTTAACCTAGAGTCACCAACTCATGCACACTCAAAGAAAAAAGGAAGCACACAGTAGCGCTATAGCTTGCAAACATGAGATATGAAAAATGAATTGCATCATTGCCTTAGAAATATGAAAAATTGAGAAAGCTTAGCAAACAAAATGGTCAATTTATGTGTACTTGGAAGCCACGTTAAGGCGTTTCTCGTTTTCCAGGTCCTAACTAATGCCAATCCTCACTTAGAAAAGTCTCTATCTGTATGGGAACATATGAATCCTCTCTTTAGACTGAAATCTACATCTCTGTGGAGGGGAGTGGCATACTCAGGAAAAACTGTACAACAAATTTTGAGGTCCATTTTCTCCTGCTATCCTTGTGAAAATAAAAAATTGGGGTTAAAATAAAATTTTTGTGGAAAAATTAGATTTTTTTTATGTTCGCGGCTCTACGTTATAAACTATGAAGTATCTGGGGGTTAAAGGTGCTCATCACCAAACATATAGATACATTCCTTGAGGACTCTAGCTTCCAAAATTGGGTCACTTGTGGGAGTTTTCCACTGTTTAGGCACATCAGGGGCTCTCAAAATGAGACCATTCCATCAAAGTCTGCGATACAAAATGTCACTCCTTTTCTGAACCCTGCTGTGAGCCTGAACAGTGGTTTACCCCACATATTGGGTATTGGCATACTCAGCAGAAATTGCACAACAAATTTTGGGGTCCAATTTTCCCTCTTACCCTTGCGAAAATAAAAATTTGTGTCTAAAGTAAAATTTTTGTGACAAAAAGTTAAATGTTCAATTTTTTTTTCTTCCACATTCCAAAAATTCCTGTGGAGCACCTAAAGGGTTAGTAAACTTCTTGAATGTGGTTTTGAACACCTTAAGGAGTGCAGTTTTTTGAATAGTGTCACTTTTGGGTATTTTCTGTCATTGGGGCCCCTCAAAGTCACTTCAAATGTGATGTGGTCTCTAAGTAAAATGGTTTTGTAAATTTTGTTAAAAAGATGAGAAATTGCTGGCTAACTTTTAACACTTATGAATGATATGTATTACCTATTTTGTGTGACACAACTCTGTAATTTAAGGGCATAAAAATTAAAAGTTGGAAATTGCAAAATTTTCTAAATTTTTGCCAACTTTTAATTTTTGCACAGATAAATGTGTCATATTGAATATATTTTTCCGCTATCATAATGTAAAAAAAAAATCGCAGAATTGGTGGGATCCGTTGAAGCGTTCCAGAGTTATTACCTCATAAAGTGACACTTGTCAGAATTGTAAAATTTGGCCCCGTCATGAAGGTGAAACCAGGCTCGGGGTGAATGGGTTAAACAGATCCTCAGTTTTTGCAGGATTTCCATCTTATCATCAACGAGACAAAAATACACAGTAAAGGCCAACAATATGCAAAACCATTCACACTGAACATGTCCTTATTCACCGCCTGCAGAACATACACATATACATACTTACATAATGAATATAATGCTACAACTTCAATTATTCTTTTTTTACATCTTAAAATAATAAAGACTTTAAGAAATGTTCCATACTGAAATACAGAGTGGATTATGATTGTGTAGCACAAGATTGCTCTAGTTTCATATAGTTAAACTAACCAATCTTCTCACAGAAATCAATACTAAAATCTCTTGTTTCATCAAGCTTTACTATGGTTCTGGCTTTTGGCCCATGGTTTTACTTGCTCTATCTCTGGGCTCCTATATGTCTAACATTATAAGTGACCTCTGTGGCTATGCGTTCTGACTTTTTGCATGTAAGATATTTTGTTACCAAACCAAACTTTTTATATGAACTTATAAACATTTGAAATGTATTATTAACCCCTTCACCCCCAAGGGTGGTTTGCACTTAATGACCGG
>VIAB01017359.1:43850-54471 GCA_009801035.1 Oophaga pumilio | reverse complement strand
GGAATGTCTGGGGGACACAGGTGCTACCTCCAGTTAGACCCTCGACATGTGGCAGCTGTCCCAGTGGGACCAACGAGTAAACAGATTTCACAGATAAGATGGAGCTAACTAGCGAGTCCCAGGTACTCGGGTATAAGCTGGTACCGGCGTTGTCCAGTTTCAGATGGCTGAGTGGTGGAATGGGATAGATCTGGCGCTGCCCATACAGACGTTGTCCTGGACAGCCGGGTAACAGGTGACTGATAGTCTGCGGAGACAAACAGTGTAAGCAAAGCAGCAGGCAGAACACTGCAAAAGCACAGGTACATTTACAGTGGAACCGGAAGTTAGCAACAGTAGATACTTGTTGCTCCGGCACCCTCCCTATGGCGGAGGGGCCAGAAATAGTAATCAGTACCACGCCATTGGTCAAAGACATTTTTAAAAATGTGCGCTGTCTCTTTAAGAGACCGAGCGCACGCGCTCAACCTAAGCACTCTCCCCGGGAACCTGCCGACAGTGTGCCAGGAAGCAGAGGAGGGGGAAGTATCAGAGGCTGCGGCAGGACGGCTTGAGGCCAGCACAGAACAGGAGTCCCGATGGGAACCCCGAGATGTTATGGGACCAGAACCGGGACCGGGTGTAACATTACCTTTGCTGGAACTGCAGGTTTCTGTTCCCAATGTATTTCTGGGTAGTTGAAGTCCCCCATAATAATGACTTCTCTTTGAGTTGCTGCTTTATATATTTGTTTTATGAGGATATTCTCCATTGCTTCCATTATTTTTGGAGACTTATAACAAACCCCTATCAATAGTTTATTATTTTTCCCCCTCCCCTTATCTCCACCCACAGGGACTCTACATTTTCATGAGATTCACCTATATCATCACGCAGGATGAATTTTAACGATGATTTTACATATAAACACACCCTCCTCACTTATTTGTACGGTCATTTCTGAACAGACTATAACCCTGTTAATTAACAGCCGTCATGGCTCTCGTCCAGCTACGTCTCAGATATCCCCACCATGTGATAATTATGTTCCAACAAAGTTAATTCTAATTCCACCATTTTGTTGGTGAGGCTTCTGGCATTAGTATACATGCACTTTATGTATGTCTTTGCTTCTATTCTTCCATACAGTCCTAACTGTTCTAACCCCACCCCCCACGCCACCCCCAATTTCTTTATTTGAGCCCTGGCCACTATCTTCCCCTCCTATAAAATGAATACCCTCCCCAATCCCTAGTTTAAAGACTCCTCCAACCTTCTAGCCATTTTCTCCCCCAGCACAGCGGCACCCTCCCCATTGAGGTGCAGCCTGTCCCTAGCGTAGAAACCTGTAGCCAACTGAGAAGTCTGCTCAGTTCTCCAGGAACCCAAACCCCTCCTTCCTACACCAATTCTTGAGCCACTTATTAACCTCCCTAATCTCCCATTGCCTCTCTGGTGTGGCACATGGTACATGCAGTATTTTAGAAAATACCACGTTGGAGGTCCTTGCTTTAAGCTTGCAACCTAATTCCCTGAAATCGTCTTTAAGGACCTTCCACCTACCTCTAACTTTGTCATTTGTGCCTATGTGCACCATGACCGCTGGGTTCTCACCAGCCCCTCCCAGTAATCTGTCAACCCGATCAGTGATGTGTCAAACTCGAGCGCCAGGTAGGCAGCACCTGTCAGGCCTTCCCTACTCTCCTATTTCTCCCTTACTGGAGCAGACAATACTCCGGCTTTCAGAGGACATGCCTTACTGCAGCAGTGCTACCCCTGTACTGATACTCCCCTCATCTGCCAAATTAGCAAACTTATTGAGATGTGCCAGATCAGGACTAGAGTCACTGGCACTCTTCCCTCTACCCCACCTTCTAACTGTCACCCAGCTAGCTGCCTTACTGTCCTGCAGCTCCATACCACCATCCTCCCCCTCATCTATCCCATTGAGCGTCTGCTCAGTGAGCAGCAAACTCCTTTCCATATTGTCTATGGATCTCACTGTTGCCAGCTGCACATTTCGTCAAGTATCTGGGCTTCCAAATGCACAACGTGTTCACATCTATCACAGCAGTATGCACCCTCGACCGGCTGTTCAAGGATTGCATACATGTGGCAAGATGTACACTGGATATCATTGTCAATTATGGACCACATTTCCTAATGGGGATTACACCGAACAGAAAAGTTAATTAAATAGAAACAGAGTAATAAAAAACTATAACAGTAAATCAGTAGTACCTCTCTTGTAAACTCCCTGAATCCAAAGTCACTGTCTGAATCACAAGTCACACACTTACCACCGTTCGCACTTACGCTCCAGTCACACTCAGCTTGCTCACACTCACTAAGAAAGAAGTTTTATAGATTTTTTTTTTTCCCTTCAGCAGCAAACCACCCTGCAGCTCAGTGCACCTCCAAAGGACTTGCACAATTTATAAGCTCCTGTGAGAGATCACAAAGACTTATTTTCCAATGTTTTGTGACCTTTTCTCCTCATGTGCAAACAAGAGCGTCTTATCTTAAGGGAATTTATCAGCAAATTATCTCATCTGAAAGCAGCAAAAGAGATCCTGAATCCAAAAACGTATCACGTAGTTTATGGGTACAGCAGTTGTTATATAATCAGTTCTTAGATTTACCGGTGTAGCAGAATGGAGAAAGCTAACCCCGCCCAGACAAAGCTCTGTATATACAAGCAAGTGCTATTGTAAAGCTAAAAAAATAAGCTACACTCTGAAATGCTATAATATGCAAACAATGAATATATGAAATTGGAAGTGCATCACTGCTGTAGAAAATAAGGTAAAAACGAAGGTGCTTAGCGCACAAATTGGCCAACAGCCGGCGACAAGGGATACCTCATTGTTCGGCCATATAAATGAACCCTTTCACTTTGCTTCACATTAAATTAACCTGTTTTGATGTGTGATTAATGTTGCCATAATCATCAAAGGTTCAACTTGATCATAATCTAACAAAAGAACTTTAAATGAGTTGTTGCGCACTGTTCACCATCCGCAGACCTATTTTCCTTGATGTATCGATTAAAAGCCAAGGTAAGATACTCACCCATCACCTCTATATGAGCCTATCAGGCAGGTTTAATTTGTTGAAGCGTCACAGTATTTTTAAGCTTTGGCTCTGATCAATAATCCTCCTTCACTCAGTTGTTTCTGGCTAAATACTTTGTTATTGGCAACTGATCGATGTGAGGCTTAAGAAGCTTGCTAAAATGGCATGTTATTTCATCTTTCATCATTCAATTCATGGGACTGGTTTTCTTCACTTTTTTATTATATAAATATAGCATCAATACGTTCTGTAGCATTTTTCACACTACAATTTCTGGCCAAATATATAAGGTTATTAGAAGAAGAATGCATATCCATCCAAGGGTGGAGAGAGGAATTGGATAAAAGAGATGTGAATACATGGTGTCTATACCAAGGACAACCTCTGCAGAGAGTTTGTATATTCTCTCCATGTTTGCATGGATTTCCTGTAGGTATTTTTATATTCTTCAACACTTCAAAGACATATTCATAGGGAATTTAGATTGTTAGCCCTAATAGGGGAACACGGATGATGTCCATAAAAACGATGTGGAATTGATGGTGGTGATATATAAGTGAGAAAAATGTAGTCGATCTCTTCAAGAGGGACAGACATAATGTAAATGTACATTTCTACAATTCTTCTATGAATATATTCCAAACCTTAAATCAAGAAGTATGTTTCAGATACCATGGATAACTTGCTATCATATCACATCACTTGTACTGTTGTAACACATACTGTATGTAGCAACAGGTTTAAATGTGTCATTCAAAGCATTATGTAACAAGTAAGTTGTGAATTAATTAAGTCATTTAAGTTATGACTTCACAAGGGGATTTAGGTCTGGTAATTTGCTATAATTTTATAATTGTGTTTTTCCTCGTGGTGTAACTTTAAGTCTTGAAGCATGTGGCTTCCAATAAGGGCCCTTTCACACTGCATTGTTGTCCATGCTCAGTAGTCTTGTCGGGGTTACCTTCCTAACCCCCAGCAAAACAGTATTCGGGCATATGCACCGACGAGGCCATTGATAATGGTGCCAACAGAGCTAACGTGCTCTCTGTCGTGCATCATTTTCAAGCATGTACGCCTACTGGAGGCAGACACCCAGACGTAGTAGACTGTATTTAAGTGTCTGCTTCCAGTTGGCGTATACACTTGAAAATGATTCATAACAGAGCACACAATGACCCTATGACTCCATTATAGTCAATGGCCTTATTGGCAAATACTCCTGAACATAAGCCCGAAAGGAACAACAAACATAGGACAAAGCACAGTGTGGCAGGGGTTGAAACTTAGAAAACCCAATATATCGTTTTTGGTATATGAGAACACCAATAATATTAGAAACTTATGATAATTGTGAAACCTATTGAAGAATTTGCATTGATGCTCAGAAGTTTCATTTTACGCCATCAGTCCCAATGCAAAATAATTGGTCTTCTCATAAAGGACAAAAGTTCTTTTTGGGCCCAAACAGACTCCAGTGACAAGGTATAACTATAACCCCTGCACCCATTATAATTATGTAATTTTTTTCAGTAACATAATCTGTAATGAGGTGGATTATCATTAAAGAGTAACTATCATCTTAAGTTTCATTTCAGAAATCAATAGTGCAATTAAAAATAAGAAACTTTCTGATATATCTTAGAGAAATCTGCCTCATTATCTGCCAGGACTGTTCTATCATTCTCAAAATTCTCAATTCATGGGTAAAATCTGTCTTCAGTGAAAATCGATTGTTACATTACTGAGACAGGAGATGATAATTGCTACTGATAAAATTCTATGTTAAAGGGAGGAGGGAGGAGCTAGAGCAAACATTCCTCCCTTTTCCCTCCCCTCCATTCTACATAGTGTTACAATCGGGGACGCAGCGCAGCCAACACTCCCATGTCATCGAATCATAACGACGACGGGGTATGCGTCCCAGGTGATCGTGGAATGTGGACCCACTGGACCACAGGGGGAACCTGGACTAGTGAAGGGTAGCGACCGGGGTCTGTGGCAGCTGAGCTTGGGGACAAGATGGAAATATGCAGGACTAAAGGACACCGCACAACTTCAGGTATGAAGAAACAAAAGCAAAAGACATGTAAACACCAGGTTCCGGAATATGCACATCACGAAGGAAACACATCTCAGTTTGACAGGCGAAGCAAGAGGTCATCAAGGGTTGACACAGTCCAGGGTCATCTTGCACGGGCATACTAGGATGGCCTTCCTCTCAGGCCTCACGGGTAGCACAGGCACAGCAGGAGAACGTCAGACATTGACCTCAGGCAGTCTTCAGACAATGGCAGGAGCCATCATGGATAAGACCCCAGGGAACCAGCAGGACATCAGAACACAAGCAAGACACGGATAGTTCAGGTCCAGGAACATTTGCACTACAGTACCGGGCATCGGCTTGTCAGGTCCAGGACCCACTGGCGGGACCGTCACCGGGGAACTGAGCTGGAGACTCCTGGAAGCCACGGAGGAGGAATCCATCCAGGAACACAAGCGGGACCGGCTCAAGAGCACAACTTGGACGACCAGAAACAGGAACTGGACAAATGGACACAGGCTGGAGATCAGAACATGGACAGACATCTAGACTCAGGCACGACATCTGGACACAGGCGGGACATCGGAACACGGACTGGACTTCGGAACACAAACTGGACATCGGAACACGGACAGACATCAGAAAACGGACTGGACATCGGAACACGGGCTGGACATCGGAACACTGACATGATCTCGGAACACGGACTGGACATCGGAACATGGACTGGACATCGGAACACGGACTGGACATCAGGACATCAGGTAGGACATCAGAACATCCGAACATCAGGATTGAGTTCTCAGGTACAACATCAGAACAATGGCAATTGACTCCAGACATATGGCAACAATCGACAGGTTCCGGACATCAGGCTGCGGACATCAGGCTCCGGAAATGAGGCCACAGTCATCAGGCTCTGGACATCTTGCAGTGATCGGCAGGCTCCAGGCATCGGGCAGGGAAGGATAGAATCCGGACATCTGGAAGTGGTCATCAGACACCGGACATCAGGCCGCAGTCATCAGGCTCCGAGCAAGAGGCCACAGTCATCGGGCACCGGACATCTGACAGCGACCTAAAATGGAACCCAAGCAGTTTGGTGCAAGCCCCGACGGCTTGAACTGGAACCATCCGGGGATTGCACCGAATAACAAGCTGAGCACAGAGTGTCAGAAACTCAGCAGACACACCAGACTCCTACTTCCAAGACGAACCCATGTTAGATCACAGAAAGTCAGTTAGCAAAGAGTCACAGTCACTGGGCACAGGGTTCAGGACACAGAAGGACTTCAGGAACAAAACTCAGCAGACACAAATCAGCAAAGCAAAGGACACCTGGCAACCGCTGCAAGCCTGAACAAACGTGGTAAGTCATGCACAACTGCAGAAAACCTTGCAACCTGTGGGTAGCTTCCACAGCTTTAACCAGGGACCGCCCATGCAGGTGGCCATGCAGTGCAGCGGAGACACTCACTCATGTAAGGCTATGCAGTGGATCCGGGAATTGAGCAGCATCCATACAGGTAACTGACAACAGCATTCCAGCTCATTAGAGGGAGAGGAGAGAAGGGTTAAAGCAGAGATATGCAGAGTAACGCCGGGTAAACAGTACAAACACAGCAGCGTTACACATAGAATCTTTCCAGTTGTAACTGTAATCTCCTATCTCAGTAATCAAACAATCTGTCTTCACTAAATACAGAAAACCTAAAGAGATAAATTGGAATATTAGTTAGTGTGCATATGTAAGGGGGTTACCGTGACCATGTAATACTCCACTCCCTTCTGGTGTGTTGAGTCTGTCTTAATTAATGTGAATATCTAATAATGCTGCTATGCATATTATGTAATGTATATATCTGCTAATGTGTATATGTGTATATCTGTGAAAGAGGGAAAGTGTAGTACCCCTGTTTGGCCACAGGTCATTCTAGTATACTTAATAGGATAAGCATTCCACACTATACGTAGTTAAATTAGGAGGGGTCAGCTACAGTTAAGAGAGGGAGGACTGCCTGGAATGATAGCAGCGACCACGCAACGTTTAAGGGAGTAGCCCAGCCATTCACAGCACCCAGTCAGAACAGCAGTGGGCCTGTACAGCAAGGGATGACAGCAGACTTGGAACAGAAGCTAAAGGCAGAAGCAGTGGCAACAGTGCTAGCGGTGCAGTATAAGTGGGACTGCAGTTGCTAGTGAAGTTTAAGCAGCACGGGGATGCAGGTGACTCCATAATGTGGCAACTTGTCGCATGGGTAGATGCCCTCAGATCTGGGGTAAAACGGCTGAGGGAACTCCCAAATGCAGTGAGTTTGGACCGGGAGGATGCTGTTTCACCGCAGGAGACAGTATAGAAGGGCAGGTCACTCACCATCTGGCAGCTGACTTCGGGGGCTGAAGTTCTAATGTCTGGGGAGAAACAGACTGGGGAACACCTGACCGTAATAGAGCTGAACAGGGAGGATGCCGAAGAACCATATGAGATGGTCCGACCTGGGTATGTGCTGTGTGACAGTGAGAGAAGTACACGGAAAGAGAAAGAGAAGTGTAATGTGAAACATGTGGTTAATGCTGTGAAGAATATGGATGTGCTGCATAAAGACTCCAGTAAAGTTGTTCTTTTGAAAGTTGAAATGGACTGTGCCTTATTTCATGCTGAATCGTCTATAGGGAGTCTTCAGTGGCGCAGAGATGACCCTGAAGGCGCAGAAAGTGAAGCCACAGGTATGAAGAGTAATGGACATTATTTTCATGTGATGGGAGGACAGGGCCCAGATATTCTGGTGTTCTCTGCCATGACTTCGGCCCTGGCCCTCCCTCACACATACAGCATGTAAGTGCATGCTGATACTGGCCACTAAACAGAAAAATACCCAAGATAAAAACATAATAGGCAAATACCCTGCAGTAAATAAATAAACAGCAATAGTGTATGAAAATAACAAAGGGTGCTAAGTTAACATCATTAAAAATGCAAAAAGCGGTCAAACCACGTCAAAGTGACCCTATTTAGGACGATCCTAACCTCTAATATTAAAACCTTACTATTTATCAAGTGACGTGCGTGTGTATAAGGGCAGAGGAGAACTGAAATCCGACCAGTGGACCATTTTAGAAAATTAACATCATAATAACAGTAAAATATGGTGGAGGTAGTGTGATGGTAAGGGGCTGTTCTGCTGCTTCACGACCTGGGAGGCTTGCTGTGGTAAATGGAACCATGAATTCTGCTGTCTGCCAAAAAATCCTGAAGAAGAATGTTTTGCCCTCTGTTTGTGACCTCAAGCTGAAGCGCACTTGGGTTATGCAGCAGGACAATGATCCAAAACACACCAGCAAGTCCACCTCTGAATGGCTTAAGGACTTTGGAGTAGCCTAGTCAAAGTCCTGACCTTAATCCAATTGAGATGCTGTTGCATAACCTTAAAAAGGTGGTTCATGCTCAGAAACCCTCCAATGTGGCTTAATTACATTAATTCTGCAAAGTTGAGTGGGCCAAAATTCCTAAGCTTTGTAAAAGACTTATTGCCAGTTATCACAAATGCTTGATTGCAGTTGTTTCTGCTAAGGGTGGCCCAACCAGTTATTAAGTTTATGGGGCAATAACTTTTTCACACAGGGCACTGTCGGTTTGAATTTTTTTCCCTTAATAATAAAGCCCTCCATTGAAAAACTGCATTTTTTGCTTGCTTGTGCAATCTTGGTCTAATATTTAAATTTGTTTGGTGATCGGAAACATTTAATTGTGTCAAACATGCAAAGTAATAGGAAAATGTATAATATACATAATTTATGTATTTACACATGGGTATGTTTGTGTGTGTATATGGTGGAAGACATTTTTTTTTCTTCTCCAGCAGGATGGCGCCGTTGGCTCAAGTAAACCTGCAAAAGGAATTAAGTAAGGAATTAAGTGCACAGTAACCATGCGATTATGCTTACATTGTATCAAAGTGTCATATCTTAAGCGTTGTCCTGAGAAAAGATAAAATACTTACAAAACTGTGGAGGGGTGTACTCTCTTTTTGTAGATACTGTACATCTGATTAGTACTATGGGCTCAGCATGGTAGTAGCATGGTGTCAAGCTGCTGTTATATTTCTATTTCTCCGATGTCAGTATAATGCCAGTATTACTTTGAGACAAGATAAAGACTGGTTCCTCTGGGCAGTCTGACTTTTACAAGCATTGTCAGGCAGTTCATCCCTAGTACTAAAATTCTCTCTAGAAAACTATTTATCCATGTCTCACATCTTCAGAATAATGTACCATGTCATTGAACATTCTTGTTTATTTAGGGATTATACCGTATATTATATTTGAGCTGTATGACCATGCACAGTCAGTGATATTTTTGCATGTAAATCACCAGAGTTCCATTATAATTTAGCTTCCATTTAAAAAAATGTGGAAAGCTTCTTTAAGCAGCTAACCAGCACTTTTGCTTACCAGAAATCTTTCTGCAAGAGTAATTATTGTAGGTAGTGGTGGAAATAAAAATTAGCTGCTACTAATTATAGTGATTAAGTAACATTGATTGCTAGCATCCTTAGCACATTACTACATACATAAAGCGTCTGTATAAAATTTTTATCCATCTGCAAGGTGTGATTAGGCACAAATAGTACACAATGAAATGTTTATCTATCCATCTATTATAAAGAACATTAAGGGGCCTTTGGCTCAAAGAGTTTGCTTCGAACAAACTTGACATAAGTCACTCCACTTAGCAGGTCCCAGAATTACCTTGGCCTTCACCCTCCCGCGTAAAGGCATCTTGGTTTACAACAGGGTTCACTTGTCTTGTGTCTTCAAAGTATCTACAGGCTGGAGAAGTGAGCTTGAGGTAAGAGTGGTCAAACAAGCTGAGTCAACCACTGGAGAGACAAGGACAGGTACAAAATAAGGACATATATTTATGTCTGACATATAGACAGGAAACAAGCAGATACAACAACATTATGAGGGTGCTAAAGTAAGTGTGAACATTGAACACATGAATGTGGATTGTCATTATTGCTTTACTAACTATACTTATCAAATACGAGTATAAATTATATAGTTTGAAAAGTATATATGTCCATTTGCCAAAAGCCATGGTAATTCTCTGCACATGGGAACCTGTGTTATCAACCTTGGTCAAGGTCAGGATAGCAGCCGTGATAGCAGTGTACAGGGAAACCAAATACAAAAACTGGGAGTTTCAATAATACAGGGTGCTACCCTAATGGTCACATAATGAGTAACTAATTAAACCTAATGTTCAGCCAAACAATAATCTGGTCAGCAGAAAAATACAATTCCTAGCTTCAAAGGTTGAACTTGTTGGATCTAGGTCTTTTTTCAACCTATATATCACTATGAAAAAGCTTGGGGGCACAACAACACCCAAAGAGGGTATTTTTACTACTACCTGATCAGCGAAATGCTGGCATTGCTGCCTCCATTGCCAACTCAATGTCACTGCAGCAGG
Organism: Oophaga pumilio; assembly: GCA_009801035.1. Lineage (NCBI taxonomy): Eukaryota > Metazoa > Chordata > Amphibia > Anura > Dendrobatidae > Oophaga > Oophaga pumilio. The sequence goes on along the minus strand of VIAB01017359.1, from coordinate 43,900 downwards.
AAAAGATATTAGATCTATCTATCTATCTATCTATCTATCTATCTATCTAT
>VIAB01017358.1:36329-46975 GCA_009801035.1 Oophaga pumilio | reverse complement strand
GAATAATATTGGTCAGATTTGAATCCGATTTTTTATCGGCTGAATAGCATCCTTTTTCTGCTCAAGTGAGTATGAGCCCTAAGGCTTAGCTTACACTTATCCTGTGCTCTACACTGAGTGCTTACACAGAGGTTTCAGTGTAAATCTCTAAGTTACGTGATTCAGACAGAACCCCCAGTGGAAGATTACGTATAATAAGGGAGATGGAGACACGGTGCACTCTGTTCTATGATCCAGCGGTGTCCATTTTTTTAATTGTGCATAAAAACATTGTTGGACACAGTTTTGTGCACGTCTGAAAAGGACACTGCTGAACAGAGGCCAGATGAAGTACTGAGTAAATCTGCTGCCTCATTATGGTGAATGGATCCCTCAGTTGTTTCATCTAAACCACATTATTCTGAGATTTAGATGGAAACCCCAATGAAAGTGCTCAGCATAGAGTACACAATAAATGTGATCCCAAATGTTATGTAAAATGTTCCCAATAAAAGCCTCCACTCAATTCACAAAAAAAGTCCCCACTCAGGTCTATCATATGTCAATGGAAATATAGTTTCCTAAGAGAAACTTATAATTGTGTCCTCAGTCAGTCTGACCCGGTCGGGTTCAACATGTATCAACCCCAGAGCTTCAAAGAATTTTTCAACAGACATTCTTTCAGGGGCGATGGGTGGTAAGGAGAAAGCCCAAGCCTGCAGACCCTCCAAAGTAATGACATCACTATCCCCACCCGCTGACTCTCATCACCTGAGGACCGGGGCCTGAGGGAGAACAACAGTTTACAATACTCCCTAAACACCCGAAACATCTCTTTCTCTCCAGAAAACGTGTCAGGGAGCTTGACAGATGGTTCAGGGAAAGGCAAAGACACATCAGACACCCTATCATCCTTACTGCCAGCCAGAGGGGAAGTACTCTAAACATTTTTAACTGTCTCTGAAAACTCTCTTTGTACCTGCTGGTGAGAGGCAGCCAATGCCCTCTGCTCCACAGACAGATTCTGCATCATTTGGGTAAGACCAGTAACCTGATCTGTCAAAGTGCGGAGCGGATCCATAGCACAGAAAAAAAATAGACCTCCTCTAGATTTAATGTGTGGTCGGTGATAATGTCATGCAGCTGCAATGCAGGCTAGTGTGTGCTCCACCTCTAGAGAAAAGAGGGGAGAAGGGATTACACACTCTCAGATCAGGCCTGCACTGCAGCAGCCACAACCACCACCAGGTGGCAGCTAAAAGGTCCAAAGCCGGGTCAGCAACAATCAGTCATACGAAGTACCAGAGGTCTCAGCAAGCCCGTGGTCAGAAACAAGCCAATAGGTCAAACCAGAGGGGAGCACAGTACCGGGGGGGAATAGAAGAGTAACCAGAGACAAGCCAGAGGATCAGAAACCGGAGCAAGCTAAATGGTACCAAAATGGAGGACAGAAACTCAGGTCAGGAAACACGTCGGGTCATACACACATCACCGGGCAAACACACACAGAAGCACGATTACCAACAGAGTAACCTAGGTCAGCTGCTCAAGCCGAGGGACCAGAACTATCACCGACGCTGGACCTAGGTCATATGGCAACTAAATAGCCGCCAACACACCAGAGAGAGGCAGATGCAATTAACCCCTGTCTGACCAGGACGGGATAAAGACAAAACCCCATCCTGGATCATGACAGTCTGATGGGAATTTTTTTCAATATATTTTTCCCAATGGCCTTCTGGTATGGCACCATTTTACAAGACATCTTGAAGAAGAGATGCAAAGTTCTACTTGTAGCATAGGTCTAGCAGGGTGAACAACCAGTACTCTTTTCAGCCAGCTCCTGTTCCACCTCTTCTTCCTCAGCCTCCCCATCCTCATTGTTACCCAGTCTGCACTGAGCTGATGAGATGAGGCTGCGTAGTACTGTTTCTTCCTGTCTTCCTCTGGCTCTCTGTGATATGTCTTCTTCCATCACTACCTGCTCCACATTCAAAGCTTCATGTTTAATTGTCATCAGCAACTATTTAAGTAGGCACAGAAGACGGATTATTGAGCTGATGATAGCGTCATTGCCACTCACCTTCTTTGTGGAGTCCTTAAAGACTTGAAAAGCCATACAGAAGTCAGACATCCATGCCCAATCTTCAGTTGTTATGTGTGAAGGCTGACCAGAATACCAACTGGCGTGTTGGAGCAGATATTCTATAACTGGCCTCTGCTGCTCATAAAGCCTTGCCAGCATGTACAATGTGAAGTTCAATTATGTGGTGACATCGCACTCCAGTTGGTGAGCTGCACTTGCAAGCTAGTGGTAGATATTCCAATCACATCTCTAGATTGTCTGCTACAAAACATTTCAAAAACTGCTCAACTTCCTGGTTCTTCTCTGCCAATGCTTCTCCAGATCAGGTGAATAGATCAAAATATCATCCAAATAAACAATAACACTCCTACCGATCAATGGCCTCAGAATGTCATTAATGAAATTTTGAAAAAACGTAGGCGCATTAGTAAGGCCTGAAGGCATCACCAGATACTCAAAATGACCTTCCGGGGTATTAAAGACTGTCTTCCATTCATCGCCCTCCTTCACCCGTAGCAAATTATATGCCCCACGAAGGTCAATCTTAGAGAACCACTTAGCTCCGGTTAGTTGGTTAAGCAAATCCGGAATTAGCGGCAAAGGGTAAGGATTGCGCATAGTGATCTTATTAATCTCCTGAAAATCCAGACACGGCCTAAGGCCCCCATCCTTCTTTTTGCCCAAAAAAAAATCCCACAGTCACAGGCGACTTAGAGGGTCTTATATGACCTGCAGCTAAACAAGTCTGTAGGTATTCCTTTAAGGCCTCCCTGTCGGGAATTGTCAGAATAAATAAACGACTCTTAGGGAGTGTAGCACCTGGGACAAACTCAATAGCACAATCGTAATCTCTATGGGGTGGAAGAGCTTGCAACTTCCAAAAATACCTTCCAGAAATCCTGAATGGCTTCAGGTAGCTTCCTCTTCACAACAGCAGCAATGTGAACATTACAACATTTACCATAACACCCCTGACACCAGGACCTAATAGTACTAGACGACCAGTCCAGCAAAGGTTTGTGCATTTTTAACAAGGTAAACCCTGGATGACTGGAAAAGGCAAATTAGCAAGTACAAACAAGTCTATACACTCCTGATGTTCCATATTCACAATAAGTGGGAACCCGGTGACCTTTCGAGAAATGCACCCATGCTCCAGGGGAGTGTTATCAATCGCCACAACAGGAACAGGAGATAACAATGATTCAGAATCAAACTTACATTTGTCTAGAAATTGTTGATCAATCAAACTAAGTGCAGAACCACAATCCACCATTACCTGAATATCAATGGAATGACCACGATAGGTGGTATTACCAGAAAAAAATACTCCTGCAGAACATAAAAACGCAATACAAGCGGGAGTGTTGCTCCTACTGACCTTTTTTGAACCTCGCATTGTTTAATAAGATGGTCAGCCTTACCACAATACAAGCATAGCCCCTCAGAGAACCTCCTCTCCCTCTCCTGGGAACGAGAGGACATTGCCCCAAATTGCATCGGTTCCTCGCTGTCGACGAGGCTATCCTGAGAGACTGGGTCTAGCATTTTAAGAGCCTTCTCTTCATTCTGCCTGTCTCTCAATCTTCTATCCACACGAATAGCTAACTGCACAGCAGTTTCCAAAGTAGCAGGTGCAGGATATGCAATGAGCAAATCTTTAACCCTTTCACTCAAACCTGCTAAAAACTGACTCTTGAGCGCTGAGGCATTCCACCTGACCTCTGCAGACCATCATCTGAACAGGGTGTAATACCTCTCATCATCACCAGAACCCTGTTTAAGTCGTCTGAAGCTCTGCCTCAGCTGATGTGACCCGATCAGGATCATCATATAACAACCCCATAGCAGTAAAAAATGCTTCTACTGACGTCATACAAGGATCATCAGGATGTAATGAAAATGCCCAGATTTGGGGTTCACTAAAGACATAATAATCCCCACACGCTGTGATTCACTCCCTGAGGATCCAGGTCTAAGCCAAAAATATAGTAAACATGCATTTTTAAACGTAAAAAATTCCTGCTGTTTACCAGAAAAAAACTCGGGTAATCCTACCTTTGGTTCTTCAGAGCGTGCTCCAGGGTAATTACTCACGTAGTGATGCAGGCTGGCTACTTCCAAAGTTAACCCTTGCAAGCCTTGAGCAAGTTCTTGGACACTGTTCATATTGAAGGAATCCGGGAGAGTATTTTTTTTATATGTGTGGCTGGACAAACTGTTACGGATCTACAACTCAGGACTAGTGAAAAGAGGGAGAAGCTGACCCCGTACTAGGACTAGGATGAAGCCCTATGATGGAGTGGGCGACCTATTCCTTGTGAATAGACCCACCGACGTTTCCTAGGCTAAACTCAAACGAAGACCTAAAGGTAGGGGGAAGGGTATCCCTGAATGATCTAGGGACTGGGAACAAAAAACAGGTAACCTCCTAGTAGGAAAATAGAGGAAGCTGCAGAAACGAAAGTAAAACCAAAAAACAAAGCAGACAGAACTAGATATCCCAGAACTGCACAGTATCAAACACAGAGAGCTATCAAAGCACCCAGCCAGAACTCTAGTGGATTAACACTGTTGTACAGCAAGGACTGGGAGGCAGGTGCTGGGTAATAAAGGGTGATACAATCACCTGACCTTAGACAAACCCAGCACCAGGGGAAAAAGACCAGCAGCCAGAAAACCACAACAAGATGGCGGATGGTCAAAACAAAATAGATTCTAACAGTATATATGACATATGCATCATGAGATCTGTTATTTTTAAGTTGTCAGCTTGCAACAAATATAGGAATTTAAATGGGTTATCTGGGACTTTGGTTATTTTTGCTATAGGGCTAAGAACATACAGTTCATACAGTTGCCTCATCAACAGCAGACAAGAAGTATAAGCGCTGATTTTTTTATTTGAGATGCAATTAAGCATGAGGGTGACAGCCTGAGCCAGTAGAGATCTTTCCTGGGCTGAACAGGCAGGTAGTTAGAAACTACCTGTCTGTAAGTTTTTAGCCTCATAGGAAAAATAACAAAGTCCAAGTTACCACCATCAGGTCATGTTTTCAGGATTTCCTTGTGTTGCATAGGTGATAATTTAGTCACCTGCACAGATAATGATTCCAGCACCTAGTGCAATGCTAAGGAAATCTTGAAAACATGCACGGTTTGCAGTCCTCGAGGAATGCAGTTTGAGACCCCTGTTCTAGGGTATGCTTTTTAGTACTATCGGAATTCTGATATCCCTGCTTCTCTTATTCTCATAATTTATTTATTCATTATTGAAAGTTTTCCCTTGGAATAAAGTATGTAATTGAAATTTATTATGCATGCTGATTACAGAAACAACTATTTGGGAGCATCTCTAGTTGTTCTCTTCAGCTTATCAACACATTTATATTTAATTTTTAAGGGATTTATGTGTTTTCATAAGAAATCATTATTTACCCTTTAATTTACAACTTACATAGGTACTGATTGATAGGTACATGATTGATGATCAAAACTTACCTTTTGTTGAAAATGAAGAACTGTCTGGATATTTTGAAAAAAACATATTTCACTGGGCATAAATTAGTCTGTAATTTACACTTACACCATCAACATCAATTTAACTAGTAGGTATTTACTAGGATTTAACTAAAATCCCCATGGTGGAAGCTGGTTTAATCTTTCCACACTGCTGAAGAGATTCTTTAATTGAAAGTGTTATTACTGAAAATTGATTTTTCTATTTCTAAGGTGTAGAAATAGCCACTAGAGACTGGCAGAGTATTGGTACTGTGTAGTTCAGACTCATCGACTTTCAAGTTCCTACTATAGGCACATTTGTTCCAATTAACCTGCTGCTCCAGTGACTGTTGGGAGTGCCTCGATAGAATAAATTAACTATATCTATGTATTTATCTCAGTTTGGTGCATCACGCATACAGTATTATAGATGATTAGTGGGGCTCAGAAAAAAAGAATCCAATTTTTTTTCAGCTGTTATACATTCTCTTTTAAAATGTACAAACCAATATCCGTAACATAGTGTAAATATGCTGCAAGATATAAAGAGATACAAGCTAAATAATAAAAATATATTTTTATTGAATTAATGTATAAAATAGATAAATTAAAAAGATGTGAATAGGCTTCCACAATGGGGGACATAGACCACAAAGCAAAAGTCTAGAGGAATCAATTAGACCCATATAGTATATACCAAATAAATGAGACCCATGCAAACAGTAGAACAAAGTGCTAGTGTAAGTGCAAGTGTAATCATTTTAAAAGGAAACCGGACCTTCCAACTATCAAACTGTATATGCCAAAGATATCATGGCCTCCTAAATGGAGATACTAAGAATAATCATGACATAAATTCATTGGTGCCTATATGAAGTTGAATGCATGGTTCTCACATCAATAATAAACGCAGAGTAGAAACAGATAAATAGCAAATAGTAAGTGGTGTATTATCTATATGTAGAAGCCGCCAAGGGATAATAACGGATGCTTTGTCCCCACCACCGCAACGCCATTTCATCTTGCTTCTTCCGTTGGCTTCTACATATAGGTAATATACCACTTACTATTTAAACGGTATATTACTACAGATGCAAAGACAATGGTGAATTTAGGCCATTGTCTAAATAGTGTGCTTAATGTTCACATATAGATTAGCACCTTCAGAGTGATTTTTTTGTGCTTATATGTTGGCTCAATGCAGTCACAGCAACCTGTAAATTTAATTTGGATAGCCAATTCAATTTCATTTTTTGAACTTTTTAAGACTGGTATATGGCTGTTAGTTGCATGCAGTTTAAGATTTGGACACAGAATAGACAAAATACCATTAATTTCAAAATGTCACAATGTGACTTACAGTACAGACCAAAAGTTTGGACACACCTTCTCATTCAAAGATTCTTCTGTATTTTCATGACTATGAAAATTGTAGAATCACACTGAATGCATCAAAACTATGAATTAACACATGTGGAATTATACATTACACTTTACAAAAAAGTGTGAAACAACTGAAAATATGTCTTATATTCTAGGTTCTTCAAAGTAGCCACCTTTTGCTTTGATTACTGCTTTGCACGCAGAAAAGGTGAACGGATGTACTCTACATGCCTGGTTCCCACCGTGAAGCATGGAGGAGGTGGTGTGATGGTGTGGGGGTGCTTTGCTGGTGACACTGTTGGGGATTATTCCAAATTGAAGCGGTGAGTGGTCCAGCTCACCCCAAGCCATCTCGATTGGGTTCAGGTCTGGTGACTGAGGAGGCCAGGTCATCTGGCGTAGCACCCCAACACTCTCCTTCATGGTCAAATAACCCTTACACAGCCTGGAGGTGTGTTTGGGGTCATTGCCCTGTTGAAAAATAAATGATGGTCCAACTAAACGCAAACCGGATGGACTAGCATGCTGCTGCAAGATGCTGTGGTAGCCATGCTGGTTCAGTATGCCTTCAATTTTGAATAAATCCCCAACAATGTCACCAGCAAACCACCCCCACATCATCACACCACCTCCTCCATGCTTTACGGTGGGAACCAGGCATGTAGAGTCCATCCGTTCACCTTTTCTGCGTGCAAAGCAGTAATCAAAGCAAAGGGTGGCTACTTTGAAGAACCTAGAATATAAGACATATTTACAGTTGTTTCACACTTTTTTGTAAAGTGTAATGTATAATTTCACATGTGTTAATTCATAGTTTTGATGCCTTCAGTGTGATTCTACAATTTTCACAGTCATGAAAATACAGAAAATCATTGAATGAGAAGGTGTGTCCAAACTTTTGGTCTGTACTGTATATGCAACTTTATTCTGGAAAAGATGCATTAAGTAATCTGCAACAACAAAAATGTGAAATTTGAAAATATTTTTTTTTACTAATGTCTTGTCATATCACATGATCTGTACTAGTGATGAGCGAGTATGTTCGTTGCTCGGGTGATCTCCGAGTATTTGGGTGTGCTCGGAGATTTAGTTTCTGTCGACGCAGCTGCATGATTTGTAGCTGCTTGACAGCCTGAATACATGTGAGGATTCCCTAACAAACAGGCAATCCCCACATGTATTCAGGCCGCAAATCATGCAGTTGCGCCAACAGAAACTAAATCTCCGAGCATGCACAAATACTCGGAGGTCACCTGAGCGTGCTCGGGAAAACCAGGGCATGCTTGGGAAAACCCGAGCAAAGAGCATACTCGCTCATTACTAATCTGTTCTAATACTACTGAATTCACAACACGCTACTAAAGTTGGTAAGTTGCCCTAAAATTAAAATGGGGGCCAAAAGAAAATTTATCAGAATGATATTGCTTGATTAAATTGAGATAATTGACATATATTTATTTTATACAAATCTGAAAAGATCTTTATTGTACGTTAATCCTGGCCTTCAGAGAAAAATGCAATTAGCTTTTCACTCTTCCATTTCCAGATCACTCAACTTATAGAGAACAATAGTTGTGATCCATATGAGTGTAATTATCCTTCTATTCTCCTGGTTCTTACCTTCCCTAACATTTATTGATTCTTTCTTTCTGTTCATCACACACCACTCTAAAATACCATCTTCTGATCTTTCAACTCCTATTACAGCAGATATCATATTAATACCCAAACTTTCAATACAGCTTAAATATTGTGCAGCTATGTTACATATTTTTACCCTATTTATTCTATCTTTTTAGGGTGTATGTACAATATTTATCAAACTTTTGACTTATAAATTCTAGGGTCAATGTCTAGCAATAAACCTTAAAATCAGGTAACCACAAATATTCCACAATGCCCGGTCTCAAATGAGACAACAGTTCAGATAAGAGTATCATCAGATTTCTTTTTAATTAATTGAAAAATTACATTACAGAAAAGAGAGACATCACCTTTAACCCCTTTACCCCCAAGGGTGGTTTGCATGTTAATGACCAGGCCAACTTTTACAATTCTTACCACTGTCCCTTTATGAGGTAATAATTCTGGAACACTTTAATGGATCCTGGTGATTCTGACACTGTTTTCTCATGGCATATTGTACTACATGATAATGGTAAAATTTATTTGATAAGACTTGTGTTTATTTGTGAAAAAAATGAAAATTTGATTAAAATTTTCCAACTTTGAATTTTCATGCCCTTAAATCAAAGATATATGTCATATAAAATATTTAATAAGTAACATTTCCCACATGCTTACTTTATATCAGCACAATTTTGAAACCAAAATTCTTTTTGTTAGGAAGTTATAAGGGTTAAAAATTAAACAACACTTTCTCATTTTCACAACACCATTTTTTTAGGGACCACATCACATTTGAAGGCATTTTGAGGGGTCTTTATGATAGAAAATAACCAAAAGTGACACCATTCTAAAAACTGCAACACTGATGTTGCTCAAAACCACATTCAAGAAGTTTATTAACCCTTCAGGTGCTTCACAGGAAGTTTTGAAATATTTAAAAAAATAAACATTTAACTTTTTTTCACAAAAAATTTACTTCAGGTTCAATTTGCTGTTTTTGCGCATGGCCGAGCTCGGAAGGGAAGGAGCGCCATTTGACTTTTCAGTGCAAAATTGTCTGGAATTGAGATCGGACACCATGTTACGCTTGGAGAGCCCCTGATGTGCCTAAACAGTGGAAACCCCCCACAAGTGACATCATTTTGGAAAGTAGACCCCCTTAAGGAACTTATATATATGTGTGGTGAGCACTTTTAACCCCCAAGTGCTTCACAGAAGTTTATAACATAGAGCTGTAAAAATAAAAAATCATAATTTGTTCACAAAAATGATATTTTCGCCCGTAATTTTTTATTTTCCAAGGGTAACAGGAGGAATTGGACCCTAAAAGTTGTGCAATTTGTTCTGAGTATGCTGATACCCCATATGTGGGTGTAAACAACTGTTTGAGCATGGCAGAGCTCTGAAGGGAAGGAGAACCGTTTGTGTTTTTCAATGCAGAATTGGCTGGAATTGATATCAGATGCCATGTCGCATTTGGAGAGCCCCTGATATGCCTAAATAGTGGAAAAAACCCAATTCTAACTCCAACCCTTACCCCAACACAGCCCCAACCCTAATCCCAACCCTAACCATAACCCTAACCACAAACCAAACCCTAACACACCCCTAACCCTAATCCAAACCCTAACCCAGTGATGGCGAACCTATGGCACGCGTGCCAGAGAGGGCACGCAGAGCCCTCTCAGCTGGCACGCGGCCTCGCCTCCTTGTTCCAGACTGCAGTGCACACATTGACTGCACGCCTCCTTGTTCCGGCCTCTCACACATTGAGCAGCGCGGCCGCTGAGCTGAATGATAACGTCATCCAGCCGCGGCCGCTCAATGTGTGAGAGGAAGGAAGCTGCGGGCGCGCGGGGGGAGAGGTGAGTGTCAGTGAAGTGCTGTAGTGTGTGTGTGTGTGTGCATGTGTGCGTGCTGGCTGAGTGCGTGTCTGTGCGCTCGCTAAGTGTGTGTCTGTGCATGTGGTGAGCATGTGTCTGTGTGTGCTGGGGAGAGCTCCAGTGTTGGGGAGAGCACCAGTGATAGGGAGAGCTCCAGGGATGGGGAGAGCTCCAATGATGGGAAG
>VIAB01017357.1:42864-54876 GCA_009801035.1 Oophaga pumilio | reverse complement strand
TTGCATGTTTTATGGTGTACAATTTTAAATATTTTGTCTTTAGATGAGTTAGAAAACTCCTTAGTCCTCAAAACATAGGTGGGCAGCACGGTGGCTCAGTGGATAGCACTACAGCCTTGCAGCGCTGGAGTCCTGGGTTCGAATCCCACCTAGGACAACATCTGCAAGGAATTTGTATGTTCTCCCCGTGTTTGCGTGGGTTTCCTCCGGGTACTCCGGTTTCCTCCCACACTCCAAAAACATACTGATAGGGAATCTAGATTGTGAGCTACTTCGGGGACAGCGACGAAAATGTGTGCAAAAACTGTAAAGCGCTGCGGAATCTGTTAGCGCTATATAAAAATAAAGATTATTAATAAAGATTATTAAAACATAACGACAGGCTGAACAGTCCCCAGAGGGAAAACAGTCCCATGGGGGGCCTTTACTCCAGATAGAGAGCAGGTTGTTTTTTGGCGGAATATAATGGCTGCTACAAAGCATATCACCCAAAGTACTTGATTAACGCCAAGTAATCAAGGGATAAGACGTTAATTGATGTTGCAAATCTCTATCCATTAACAAATTGTCTACAAATAATCACGTTCAGTTTTCATATCATTTATAGGCAATATTCCCTCATAGTTGTTTTCGTTTAAGAGGAAATAGTTAAAACATTATGTTTATTATGAGGTTAACAAGCCCAATAATAGTTGTACCTTTTGGTATTTTAAATCTAAGATTTGCAGAGTGAACAACTTAAAGGGAATAGTATTTAGAGGTCCATAATTTTATGTTGAACAATTTATTTTTATATTTTTAAGTTTCTTATTTTCTCATGTTTTATTGATTTATAAAAACAAAAATTAAAAAATTACTCTGAAAATAATAAATAATTTAACCTTGAAGGGTTAATTACATAACATATTAATAACGTTCAATTACATCTGGTACCAAAAGCTATTGGCACGGACTCATCAGCTTCAGCTCCAGTCATGTGCTTGACACGGGATAGATTTTTTTTTTATGTTGGCATTAGAGATGAGCAGATCGACTCGTAGAGGACCCAGTTTGCTGCTTCACACAAATTAGAATTTTTTGCAATTCGATTCCATGCTTGCACAGCATTATTTCCTACACTGCGGAAGAATCAGAGTGGGCAAACATCATTTTTCATTGCTGTGCGAGTTTCCACCCAGTGCCCTGTAATAATGACATAATATGACTTATCTTACCTTGTACAGTGGTGGTCGGTACTTGGATCATCAAAAATCCACTTTTGAAGTGGAACACAGTTTGTATGGCAGTGTAATTTTCCATCTCGAGCCACTGGTTAAGACCACATTCACACATTCAGTATTTGGTCAGTATTTCACATGAGTATTTATTATAAGCCAAAATCAGGAGTGGGTGAAAAATGCCGAAGTGGTGCATGTATTTCTATTGTACTTTTCCTGTGATTGTTCCACTTCTGGGTTAGGCTTACAAATACTGATGTAAAATACTGACCAAATACTGAACATGTGAACTTGGCCTTAATCTCTCTCTTCTTTAGAGTGTAAGCTCTTATGGTCAGTGGGTTCCTCTCTGTCTTGTAGAGTTCAAGGTCTTACTGACAGTCAGGTACTCACTCTCACTCTCACAAGTGTAAAGTGTAAGCAGTGAGCACTCATTATCAGAAGGGTCCTTTCTCTGTGTCTCTCTACTGTAAATTGTAAGCTCTCATAGACCGTGGGGTCTTAAGGTTAACGAGGTTCTCTCTTTCTCTCCTCTTCTCTACGTATAGTTTAAGCTTTATAGATTGCATAGTTGTGGAAAAATATTAGTTGTAAATCTGCAAATTGCCTCTTCAAACAAAGAGGGCTTGTACTCTATAGCGCCACCTATTGGAAGTAGCGATCCTACAAGTCACAATCAACCCTTTAACGAGTCTTGTAATATGACTTAGGATAAAAGCCAAATCAGAATCTCCATTTGCAGACACGGTGTTTCGGACTGTTGGTCCTCGTCAGTGCAAAGTAGGAGAGATCTGATTTGGCTGGATGAGAGGCTCTGGACTGGGGTCTGGGGGGGTAAGGTTTCTCCTTGTGGAGAGTGACATACCAGCTCTGGAGTGTCGAGGTAACGAGGCTTATTCGCCGTGCAATGCTCCTCTGGGAAATTAGTTGTAAATCAAAATTTTTGAGGAAAATTTAGTAACATTGTTGACCTCCATTTTCAAAAGATCCACTTATCTCTAGCTTGAACCAGAGCAAAGTTTGAAGGGGAGAGACTGACTGCTGATTTCAATACTTAATCAAGTCCTGTTCTCTATCTATGTAGCTCTTAAAATAATCTCTTGGAGTCCACTGTTGGTAGGGGGAGTCCACACGTCATGTGAACCTGTGTTCTGTGTTCCTTATCCAAATTGAGCGACAAAAACATAAGACTATTGCCCAGTTTTCCAGACTTTTTTTTCCTTTAATGGACTTCTGGATAAATTATAAAGTTATACCTACCTGCTGCTACAACAGAGTTCTTACAATCTTACTGCATACTCTTCTTAATATATTATCTTCAACATAAAATCACTGAGTAAAATCCCATTATATCACTGTCAAAATAAACATATTTTATTGATTTACTCATTTTATGAGCAATCACAAGTTTGGAAGATAAGTCAAAGAGATAATACAAGTTATTAGATATGTTAGTCAGCCTTCTTAATTTTAATCCTTGAAGGACTAGGGAATTTTTAGTTTTTGTTATTTCAGTTTTTTTCAAGATTTCTTTTAAAAGCCATAACTTTTCATTTTTTGTCAACTTAGGCTAGTTTCACAATAGCGTTCGGCAGGGCTGTGGAGGGCTGCGTACTTCCTCCGTCAAGCTCCGCCCACTGCCGCACCTCTTCCTATCAGCGCTGCCTACCTCTGCATGCATTCTGCGTACCCTATATTTAACATTGGGTGCAAAGGCCATGCGGATGCATGCGGATGCCTCAGCATGGGTCGTTTTGACGCTGTGCGACCGCAACAAAATGCAACATGTTGCGTTCAGCACAGCGTCAAAACGATGCATGCGGAGGCATCCGCATACATCCACATGGCCTGCGTACCCAATGTTAAAGATAGGATATGCAGGATGCATACAGAGGCAGGCGGCGCTGAAAGGAAGAGGTGCAGCCGTGGGTGGGGGTTCACGGAGGAAGTACACAGCCATCTGCAGCCCTGCCAAACGCTAGTGTGAAACTAGCCTTAGCCATATGAAATCCCTTTCGTTGTCAGAAAAGTTGATGATTTTAGAAACGCCATTTATGTTATTATATTTTTCCAAACTGAAATATGGGAAAAAAATTTCCAAGTGTGATAAAATGGTGAAAAAAGTGATATTCAACCATTATTTTTCGTTCTTTGTTTTTTGCGGTGTTCATTGTCTGGTAAAAATGACCTGTAAACATGGTTGTCCAGGTAACTCGATTTACAGCGACACCAAACATGAATCAATTTTTTTCAATTAAAGTGTTGAAAAAAAAATCTGAATATTGTAAAAAAAAATTTCTTTGTGACGCCATTTTACGAGGTAGCATTTTTACCTTTCTGTTGATGTGGCTGAATGAGTTTGTTTTATTGCATTGTGAGTTGACACTTTTCTCGATATCTTATTTATTTTAACTTAGTGTACATATGATACTTTGATTATTATTATATTTCTAAGTAGGTGGCCAAAACAAAGACTCTACAGTGTTTACCAATTGGGTGAATTAATTCCATATTTTAATAGATTAGATTTTTACAAATGTGGTGATACCAAATATATACATTTTAACTTTTATACTTTTTGCAAATTTTTCATATTCTTAAAACTTTTTTTCTTTATATAATACTTTATTTTTGAATCTACTTAGAGGACTTGAACCAGCAATCATTTGAACACTTATACCATGTATACTGCACTACCACAGTATTTCTGTATGTAACAAAAAATCTCAGTCTCCTATGGAATTCAGTTCATGGTTCATGATGACAGCGATGGGGCCTTCAGTAGACTCACGGTTGTCACAGTAACCCATTGGTTGTACTCGATCGCGAAACGAGTTAAATATCGCTCCCGATATATACCGTGTGTGGAGGAAGTTCAGCTCCTGATCCCTCTCCATACATGAGAACCCCTTCTCAGTACATGAAAGCGTTGTCCTTTTGTGGGACAGGGTTAAATAAATCATGTCATAGAAGTTGTCTGAGACATTTATGTTAATGGCTTATCCTTTGGCTTGTTCATTAATATCTGATCAGTAAGGTTGAGACACAAAGCACCCCCACATAATAGTTGTTCTTGGTGACAGTAGTGTTTGGATGTGCTCAGTTGCAGAGCTGTACAACACAGCTTCGTAGTGGCCATGACCTGTTACTGCACATCGACCACTATTCGAATAAATAGGGGCAGATCTGAAATACCCCACTATGGCCAATATAAAGTTGATATATACAGCATATATGCTGTTTTGCTTTACACTGAGCACATCTGGCCGTTACAAGCACAGGGAACAGCTGACTGATGGGGGTGCTAAGTGTTGTACCACTGCTGATCTGATATTGATGAACTAGGGCAGCAAAGAAGCCACTTCTCTCCAGAAAAAACATCATGGACAGACTGATATTCTGCAAAAGGTACAGGCAGTGGACTGCTGAGAACTGGGGTAAAGTTATTTTCTCTGATGAATCCCCTTTTCGATTGTTTGGGACATCAGGAAAACGACTCATTCAGAGAAGACAAGGTGAGCGCTACCACCAGTCTTGTCTCATGCCAACTGTTAAGCATCCTGAAACCATTCATGTGTGGGGTTGCTTCTCAGCCAAGGGAATCGGCTCTCTCACAGTCTTGCCTAAAAACAGAGCCATGAATAAGGAATGGTACCAGAATATCCTCCAAGAGCAACTTCTCCCAACCCTCCAAGAGCAGTTTGGCGATCAACAATGCCTTTTCCAGCATGATGGAGCACCTTGCCATAAAGCAAAGGTGATAAATAAATGGCTCAGGGAACAAAACATAGAGATTTTGGGTCCATGGCCTGGAAACTCCCCAGATCTTAATCCCATTGAGAACTTGTGGTCAATCATCAAGAGACGGGTGAACAAACAAAAACCTAAAAATTCTGACAAAATGAAAGCATTGATTGTGCAAGAATGGACTGCTATCAGTCAGGATTTGGTCCAGAAGTTGATTGAGATCATGCCAGGGAGAATTGCAGAGGTCCTGAAGAAGAAGGGTCAACACTGCAAATATTGACTTGCTGCATTAACTCATTCTAACTGTCAATATAAGCTTTTGTTACTCATATGTTTGCAATTATTATATTTCTGTCTGTGATAAAAACATCTGTCAAACACACATAAAATCCAGAGGGCAGCAGATCATGTGAAAATATAATATTTGTGTCATTCTCAAAACTTTTGGCCATGACTGTACATGTTGCATGCATACCAATTTATATTCCAGTTTATTTCTTTTGGTTTTGCCATTGCACTTTTTTATATTTTAACCCCTTCATGACCTTTCATGTACCTATACGTTATGGTCAGTTAGAGGTTCCAGACCAGTGACATATAGATACGTCATGGTGATCGTGCATGGCATAGGATCTCTCTCCGAGCGATCATCAAAGGCAGTTCGGTTAAAGCTGATCCCTGGATGTCACAGCCTGAAGTGGTCGTTGCACCGCCGCCAGCAGTTCAACCTCTTGAAAATCAATATCTATGGCAACATTTAGGAGGCTAGAAGAAAGAGGGGACTCCCTCTATCATGGTGCCAGCGCAACATCAACATAAGGGCCCGATAGTCATCATGCCAATTTCTGGGTCTGCCAGCTCTGGTAGCCAGTTTATACTATGCCAGGAGCATGATCTAAGAGACTTCTGTCAATGTAAGGCCTCCTTCAGATGTTCTGGTGATTCCTCTACATGGAAAAACAGTACTGGTTAGATCCTTGGTCCTTCCCCGTGTGCCATCCGTATGTACGTATGTGACATTCATGTATCCGTTTGTTGTCCTTGTGTTCATGTGCCCATGTGACAGGTACCGGCACTTTGGAAAATCAGTACAGCTTGTGCTGATCCTAGGCACTGGCGCCTGAAGGTAGCTATTATCATTTTCGCTTAGTCTCCCTGAAATCAGTGTGACCAGGCGACAATAATGGGAATTGTATTTATCACCCTCTGTGTACAATCTGTGTAAAATAAAGAATTCAACTTTAAAAAATGGTGTGGGAGCTCCCACGTAATTTTCATAACCAGCAAAGGGAAAATCCCACGGCTGGAGACTGATGGTAATAATCTGGAAAAATTTACAATATCCCAGAAGGTTTCCAGGCTATTAATAACAGTTTACAGCTGTTTGCTTAGCCTTTGCTAGTAAATTTATGGGGTACCCCAGAAAAAAAATGATATAGGGTCCCCTATACATTCAAATGAGCAAAGGCAAAACAGGCAGCAGTGGGCTGATATTAGTAGCCTGGGAAACTGCAAGAAATATTGCCCCTCACAGGCTACCAACATCAGCCCTCAGCCTCTCCAGAAATGACGCATCCATAAGATGCACCAAATCTGCCGCTTAGGCTCACTCTTACCACTTGCCTTGGTGCCGTGGAAAGTGGGGAAATATTTGTGTGGATGATATTGGCTTTGCATTGTCAGCTGAAATCAAGGCCAGGAGTTAGTAATGGAGAGGCATCTATAAGTCACCCCAATTACTAAAGACACTGTCTCCTTTATTTTAAATAAAAAGAGAAAAGCAAAGTTATACTAACTTTTACACCTAATCCTTTGAAGCCCATGTCCCCTGTAAAAAAAAACAAAAATAATAAACGACCATATCCCAGGAGGACAGGAGTAGCACAAGGTAGAGGAGGAAGAAGTTGCCATCGCAGCTGGGGCACAAGCATCACTGAGAGGGTTAGCATGGCAGAAATGTCGAAAACCTTACTCAACACGTCGCAACATCCACAACCATCATCTGATATGATACCCTTAGTATTTACATTATGCTTGTGTAGCAACTCACTTGCGATTAATATGTTGGACACAAAAAAATCCCAACTGAGCCTTATGGTTCCTGTACAGACTACAGTAGATATCCTTACACCACAGACCCTAATAGTGCCTATGAGTACAGAGATAGCCATAACCAAAGAACTATTAGATGGCAATTTTGACCTAAACTACATAAAGTGCCATTGAGTTGCTTCACGTTCCTCTTACAGAATCTGAGGGCAAAGCAGTGTGTGAATTAACTAAAAGAGAAGTGTGATGAACAATGAAAATATGTTACAGTGAGTAAAGTAAATAATGAAATACCAAACAAAGAATAAACCAATTACTCTTAACAAATATAAACCCTACTTACTAAAGTTACACAGAAGAGAGGTGCAAAGCATAGCAAAGAAACTCAAAGTGAAAATCTTTAGCTCAAAGCTCACTGACCACAGACTGGCTCCTAACATCAATACAATGTCAGAACATCTAAATGAATCTATCGCCAGCAGGAAACACCTACTGGGGGACAGAATATAAAGCTGCACCCAAAGGTGATAGGTGGACAAAGAAAAACCCCTGTGTTAAGCTAGATAGACTGTAGCCAGAAAATAGAACCCAAAAACTAAGAGAAAAGGTGTGTCTCCAGTAGTTTGTCAGAAAGAGAAACCAACCACAAAACACAAGTTCAAGGGATTAAATCCATGTGCAAAACAGTTTCAACAACATGATGGAAGAGTATGTATCCACATATCTCCACATAATCATTGATGGGTCTTGCCCATTTAACTTCTGGGTATCCAAATTGGACACATGGCCTGAGCTTGCCCTCTATTCCTTGCAGGTGCTGGCCTGCCCTGTGGACAGTTTACCATCAGAAGGTGTGCTTAGCATGGCAGGAGGAGTGATCACAGACAGGTTCATGCACCTGACCACAGCCAACATGGAAAAGCTCACATTCATTAAAATGAACCAGTCGTGGATCCCACAGGACTTGTCAATACTTTTGGCTGAATATAAAAGAATGCCAGCAGCAACCAGCCATTGTTATACTGCACCACAGTCTGTTGTTCTATTTTCTATTCAAAAGGTTTTGGGGCCTACCCAAATTAAAAAAAAGATAAAATAAAAAATAGTGTGTTTAGAAGAGGTTTTTTTCAGAGTACTTTCATAGAGACTCGTTCAGTGTACACACAGGTTTTCTTGGCATGGAATTCCCACAGACAAGGTTTCAGAGTAGAAAAATGTGTTTTTATGCACAGTGCTCCCACAAATATTGGTGCAGAGTATAACTATTTTTATGCTCTCAACTCATACAGACACAATAGAGTGTAATTATTTTTGTAGGCATACTACTCACACAGACACAGCTGCAAAGTACACAGAAAGAGGCTTTTCGGGGCAGTATTCTCCGAGGCTTTTTTGCACAGTACTCCCAAAGGCTTTTTGGCTGAGCACACACTCTGGCTTTTTGGCACAGTACTCCCAGAGGCAAGGTTGCAGAGGCTTAAAGGTACGGTTATTTTTTTAGGCACAGCTACAACTCGTAGAAATTCAGCGGTAGAGGAGAATATTTTTTTAGACACACCAGCAGGTAGCGTCATCAGGAATTAGCCACAGTTCGGTACATGGATCAGCAGTACAGTTAGGTGGTTAAGCAGGTTTAATAAGCAGGAATTGGTATAGCTGTGGAATTAATATATTAAAATATAACTTTTATTTGTTTGAACTGTAACTCAAAGTGCAGGACAAACATACATATAAAGAGTACTAAGCTCAGGTTTTCCGTCCTATTAGTTAAACTGTTGCAAGGTTAGCGTATATACCTTTTAACCGAGGCAGGTTGAATTATCACTGACTTCTATAGAGTTCAACTTGATCAGTGATGGCAACTATTTTTGCTAGGTACAAGCCCCAAATATGGCCAATCACATAAAATAAATCAGTCTATGTCCCAATACAATTTTGCACTTTGAGTTTTAGTTCTAAACAAATAAAAGTTATATTTTAATATATTAAGCTTACAGTTATACCAATAACTTTTCTCAGTGAATTCACATACTGTGCTAAAAAAATAATTCATAGTCAGGAGACAGCCAGAGGTTGGTACACGGAGCAATAGTACAGTTGGGAGGATAACCAGGTATCATAGTCAGGAAATAGCGAGAGGTCAGTGCATGGTATCAGCAGGTGGAAAGCAGCGAGACTAAAGGCTCAGAGCTCAATAATCTTGCAAGGAAGGAAGTGCAGTGCCAGGTTTAGGTAGGGTGTTCAATCAGGAGATCACAAGGTTGAGCCAATCGGGAACTCAGTGTGGAGACAATCAAGAACAGCACAGGTACTACAGTAGTATATGGTTTAGCAAGAAACTGTCCAGCGAGCTGAATAGCTTGGTGAGAAGAGCTGCTGTCTGGTGCACAAGAGCTCCTGGGTCCTGCCAATAATCCCCTCCTTCCAGAATGACCTCTGGACATCTCAGGTGCTGTCTTTTCTGGATGTCTCTGATGAAGGCTCTTGTAAATCTGATTATGCATTAATGTTGCCCTCTGGTTCTGGTCCATAGCCTCTCCATTGCACCAAATATTGCAATCTTCCTTTAAATCTACTGGAGTCCAGAATTTTATCCAAAATGTATTCTTCTTCACAATGGACTATTTCTGGTGGAGGAGATTGCTGAGTTCTTCCTGGAAATGGGTTCTCACTGAATAGTTTGAGCGAGAATACATGGAATACTATTTTCAGGATGTTAGGAAGTTTTAAACGGAAAGCAACTGGGTTAGTTTGTGCAGAAATTTATAAAGGTCCTATGAATTTTTGTCCCAATTTAGAAGATGGTACATTTGTTTTCAGATTTTTTTTAGATAGTCAAATTTTGTCACCAACCTGAAGGGTAGGAGGGGCTTAGCGATGTTTATTAGCTGTTTCTTTGTAATCTGCTTGGGCTTTTTGTAACATATCAAATAGTTCTTAAGCTTTTTTGCAACTTTGTAAGTCTGTCAGTAACAGCAGGAACCAAAGAATTCAATAGAAGATTAGGAATAACACTGGATGCAAGCCATAGTTAGCAAACAATGGGCTTTGAGCTGTAGAATTGTGCTTGGAGTTATTATAGGCAAATTCTGCTGTTGGTAAATAGTCCACTCTGTCATCCTTGCAGGTAAGAAATAAAACATCATAGGTATTGTTCAATAGTTGGGTTACTTCTTTCAGTGTGGCCATTGGATTGTGGGAGGAAGGCAGTAGACAAATTGACAGTTACTCCTAAAGCTGTACAGAAGCCTTTTCAAAATTTTGATGGAAACTGAACAACTCTATCAGAAATTACATTATTAGGAATTCCATTCAGCCTAAATATCTCTTTGACCTCTAAATCTGCAGTTTGTTCAGCAATAGGAATCCCTTTAGTTGGAATAAAATGGGCCATTTTTGTGATCCGACCACAACAAAGACAGCAGTCATTTTTTAAAGGGAGGTAGATCCACTATAAAATTCATTGAGATTGATCCTCAAGGCCTAGATGGAACTGGATGAGGTTGAAGGAATCGTAGAGGAGATCGTGGCATCTTGTTCCATGAGCAAGTTAAACAGGAGTAAACATATTTTCTCACATCTTTCATACAGTTAGGAAACCAAAAAGAATGGAGCAGTAGTTCTTGTGGTTTCATGACTAAAGGGTGTCCTACAAGTTTAGAATCATGGACAAGTTTGAAGACATCAAGTCGAGCAGGTTCGGGGACATATATTTGGTGGTTTTGCATTCAACCCCCTCCTTAAAAGTAAAATCAACGTCTTTAGAAGGATGGTTAAGATAAAAGTCAGTTTAATCTTTAATCTTTGTTTAAAATTATTTGGTGTTCAGTATTCCCAAGAAATTTTTTGAACATAGAATGGTACAGTCAGTGTTAAACCTCTCCTGATGTTCGGTAAATATCCTGGACATAGCATCAGCCTTGCCTTTCTTGAACCAGGCCAACAAGAAATCATAACATTAAACCTGGAGAAAAATAAGGCCCAACGTGCTTGTCTTGCAGGCAACCTTTTAACTGTATGGATGAATTTGAAGTTTTTGTGATCAGTAAGGACAGTCACTGGATGATTGGCACTTTCCAAAACGTGTCTCCATTCGGAGAAAGCGACTTTAACATCAAAAAGTTCTTTACTTCCAATGTCATAATTCTTTTCTTCAGATGACATGGTATGAGAATGGAATGCACAAGGATAAAGCTGCATCTTGTCTCCAACTCACTTTGATAAAACGGCTAAGAGTTTGAGGCGTCTACTTCGACAACAAACAGCAGTTCAGGATTTGGATGCACTAGTAATGGTGAGGAAGTAAAAAGAGTCTTTAGTTTATCAAAATGCACTTGTGCATCTGGAGACCAGGAGAACTCTTTTGTTTTCTTTGTGAGTGAAATAGTAGGAAAAATTATTTTTGAAAAGTTTTTAATGAATCTTCTGTAGAAATTTGCAAATCCTATAAAGCGCTGGACGTCTTTCAGATTTATTGGGTAGGCCAGTCAACTACCACTCTAATTTAACTGGTATCCATGATTAGACCTTCTGGGGTGATGATATATCTCAGAAATTAGAGTCCTAGTTTGTTCAATTTCACATTTTTGAGTTTGATATAGATTTGATTCTCCTGTAGATGTTTCAGGATTAACTGGACATGCCTGCAATGTTCCTTCAAGTTATCTGAAAAAATAAGAATGTCATGAAGATAAAAAACAGCAAATCAATCCAAGAGATCTCTGAAAACGTCATTAATGAAGTGCTAAAAGGTGGCAGGGGCTTTGCTTAGGCCGAAAGGCATAACCAAATATTAAAAATGTCAATGTCTAGCTCAAAAAGACGGTTTTCCTCTCATCTCCTGGGTAAATTCGTTAGAGATTAAAAGTCCTTTTTAGATCAAGTTTGGCTAAAATCTTGGCAGAACGCAGTCTCTCCAGCAACTCAGGAATAGTGTTGAGCATTCCGATACTGCGAATATTGGGTATCGGCCGATATTCGCGGTATCGGAATTCCGATA
>VIAB01017353.1:14117-25433 GCA_009801035.1 Oophaga pumilio | reverse complement strand
TCCCTCTATTTGTGTCTGTGTTGCAGTGTCCCGGGTCTTTCGCCATGTCTGAATACAGACATCTCTGGTCATCCTGGTCCCCGGGGGCCTAGCGGGTGAGGCAGTGGGACCGGTGATCTGAATCGTTGTGGTGGCAGGGGCGGATGCTGGTGGAGAGGCCGGGGCCCGGGCCGAACGGGAGGTAGGGGCAGCTGTGGTGTCCCGGGTGGAAGGGGCCTGCCCTGGGGAGGCTTTGGTGGCATTCCCCCGCTCGGGGGAAGGGGAGCAGCACCGGGTAACGTTTAGAGCGTACCACCCCTTCATCCCCCAATGCCGGGTGTATGTGAATAAGTCTCCTACAAACAGGTCCCTATCCGGGTGTCCCTCGGGCAGGTGGGCCTCTGCATCGCAGTGATTGACGAAGACTTCAAGATAGAGGCCGGGCTCCTGAATGAAACCCCAGCCCCCATTTAGCTTAAAGTCTCTCACTGCCCCCTTCCGCCGCAGCTCCCGTAGCATACCTCTATCATGCCGGGTTTTATTTTTATCTGCCAGGTCCCTCTCATGCTGCTGCTGGCGGCGCTGCTGGTCCTCTTGCTCCCGGCGCCTCCACTCCTCCTCCCGGCGACTGGACCCTCAGGGGGCGCCACAGTAGTCTCATAGTGACTGCAGATATTTATCCTAAGCCTTTAATAACTTAATAATTTCATAATAAGCAATTTATTATTACAACATAGAATGCAGCCCGTGGTTAACTGTGGTGTGGTGTACTGTTATACTTGTTAGGGGGCAGAGAGACGGGCGTATTTCTCGTGCGAGGAACGCATCGCAATCTTCGGACTCACCTTCGGCTCTCCAGACCTAAGCATGACAGCTGCATAGTAATCCATCATGCTGTCACGGTCAGGTCAGGAGAGGCTTTGGGCCAGTCCAAGGATTGCAATGGGATCCTCGCATGAGTTATACGGCAGTCTGTCTGCGCCCTTATGCTAATATTTATCCTTGTTATACTAATATTTAAATATAAACCTATTATTATCGTATTAACACTAGTAACCTGCATTGTTATGCTTGTTATACTAATAATTATAAAAGACCCAGCTTACAAGTATGAAATGCCCCGGGCCTTCCCATCTCCAGTCCCACAAGACAGCAACTATTACATGTGATAGAGGGCATATAATCTCCTAACAAAACAGTATAATAATCAGTCCCACAGTGCTATGTCACCCCTCAGCCGTCACAATAACCCTAAAACTCTCCCATTCACCCTCCAGCGCCCTGTCTCCCTCCCCATCCCAACACCCACAATATCCCTATCTTCTCACATTCACCCTCCAGTGCCCTGTCCCCCTCCCCCACTTCAGCCTCCAGAATACCCCCATCCTCTCACATTCACCCCACAGTGACCATATTATGCCTAGATTGAATCAATCTAATAAATTCCATCCTCACTTACCGATGAAGTTTGCAGGCAGTGAAGCCGGACCAGGAAGTGTTTGAGAGAAATGCAAGGAGGGCACTAAGACCAAGCATGCCTGAGACAGAGCCTGCCCAGAGAGAAACAAACTGCAGCTGTTGTCAGCCCAGCCAGGAAGAAGCTCCTCAGGTGAGAGACAGCATCGCACACTGCACAGACTGAGGTTCTGCCACCTGCCACTGTACAGAGTCTATGAGACAGGGGAGCAGGCATTGTGCTGCTCTCTCCCTGACACCTCAGATGCGGCCTCAAGACAAAAGCGGCCGTGGCTCCCGGTGGGCCACTTCATGTGATTGGGGTCCGTGGCAATGTTCCCCTCTGCCCTCCCTGTAGCTACACTATTGGGTGTAGCACGTACATGTTTTATATGGACATGTGAAGGGGGCCTAATAGGGTTGTTGGTGGAATATTTCAGGATTGAGGGCCCCACCTTGCATTTTGTCCTGGGCCCCAATTTGTCTAAAACCGGCCCTGTTTAAAGGCATAATAATCTTAGTGTATGTAAACTTCTGACTTTGCAGTAAGTAATAAAAATGCCTTAAAACATTCTCTCTCTGGCATTATTCTGGCATTTGTCAAATATTAATAATTATGGTAATTCTAATTGACCTAAAACGGGAAAGGTTTATTCTGATTTTATGTCAGATAGAGAAAAACATGTACATGTGTATTCTTATATAGTGTATGTAAACTTCTGGTTTCAGATATTTTAGAATAACATATTTTCCTATCCAGATAAAGTCTATTCCAGGGAAGGCCTTGCATATTTCAGCAAGACAATGCTAAACCTAGTACTGCATCCATTTGCACAAGGAAAGACTAGAAGCAATGGGATGAAACTGAATGGGAGGAGACACAGATTAGATATTAGAAAAACTTTTTGACAGTTAGGGTGATCAATGAGTGGAACAGGCTGCCACGAGAGGTGGTGAGTTCTCCTTCAATGGAAGTCTTCAAACAGAGGCTGGACAGACATCTGTCTGGGATGATTTAGAGCAGGGGGTTGGACCAGATGGCCCAGGAGGTCCCTTCCAACTCTACCATTCTATGACAACATGGCTTCGTAGATGTAGTGATGAACTGGCTGCCTGCACCTTTTACTAATAGAAAACATTTTGTGCATTATGAAACAAAAAATCTATCAAAAAAGATACTACCCAATGGTAGACAAGGCCCGTTCCAAACTTTTTGGAGATGTGTTGCTGCCATCAATTTCTGAATGAGTTAATTTTTTTCAAATGGAGTGAAGAAATGTCTAACTTTCACCTAATCTGTGCACTATGTTCTAGTGTGACTATAATATGGCTACAAGAGATTTCTAATTCATTGCATTCTTGTTTTCTTTCTTTACATTTTGCACAGCGTCCCACGTTATTTGGAACTGGAGGCTGCAATAGCTAACCTGAGAACCAGGTACAATGAAGAGCACAAATATTCAGGTGACTAGAGATAATAAACTATTCCAGTACAATATTTCTGCTCACAGTCGTCTGGATTTTTTAATGTGTGTGAATTTCCCTCAGGAAAATAAGAAAGGAATTCCTTGGTATCTTTCGTTGACTCTAGTTGATTGTTACCTCTTAGCTGTGTCGTGACATGTCTGCAGTTATATGCTCTGATCTGTTGACAGTTAAACAGGTTGAAGGTATGTAACAATACCTGTCTGACATATACAATTTAAACAAAATTACCATAAATCTTCATGTACCACCATGCATCTGAAAGGAGCACATGTCAAGTGCTTAGAATGTTCATAACAAGGAGAATGTCTATTTTTAGGTAGTGAAAGTTATGAGACTGTCCAAGAAATATCGTCACTCCTTGCGGAGATCAACATGCTAAGCATGCAGATGAGGAGACTTAAAGCCGCAATGCTCCTCTGGGAAATATGCTAATTATGCAAATTGTCTCTTCAGAGAGGAAGAGAGCTAGAACTCTAGTGCCACCTTTTGGAAGGTAGCAATCCTACAAGTCAATGTCGACCCTTTAACGAGCCTTATCACATGACCTAGCCAAACCAGATCTCCGCTTTGCACTGACGAGGGGCTGAACCCCGAAACACAGTGTCTGCAAATTGAGATTCTGGTTTGGCTATTATCCTAGGTCATGTGATAAGGCTCGTTAAAGGGTCGACATTGACTTGTAGGATTGCTACCTTCCAAAAGGTGGCACTAGAGTTCTAGCTCTCTTCCTCTCTGAAGAGACAATTTGCATAATTAGTTATGAGACTGAAACACTGGTGATCCTAGACAACAGGGCAATATGTCTAAGGGTCCCGTCACACTCTTCAATGTCCCAGCGATCCCATCAACGATTCAACCTGGATGGGATCACTGGGACATAGTTAACTGATCGCTGGTGAGCTGTCACATGGGCAGACTCACCAGCGATCAGGACCAGCGTTGGTATCCAATGTACACATCGGGTAACTAAGCACCGCATGGCGCCTTGTTACCCGATATGTACCCTGGATACCGGCTCCCAGCGCTCTACAGCAGAAGCTGGGAGACGGTATCCAGGGTACATATCGGGTAACTAGGTGCGGCGCCGCCCTTAGTTACCCGATGTTTACATTGGATACCAGCTCGCTGATCGTTGGTCTCCCGCTGTCACACGCAGCGTGTAAATGCTTTCGCATCAAAGTTTTTATCCTCTAAATATATTGCAGTCATCATATAACACTGTGTACTAACAATTGCTAATTTTCCCTTCCTACCTAGTTAATTCTTCTCTTTTCTTTGCTCTATGTGGAAACATGAAATATCTTGTCCCTGCAGAAATCATTCCTCCTTTCAACTCCTGACCCAGCTGCTCCGCTCCCCTGCCATTGAGTTTTGCAGGGAAAATTGACCTCCTGTTTCCAAATTGAGCTAAGAAGGATTCAGTTAGTCAGTTTTTAATCACGTGATGTCATAGACCTAGTGGAAAAAATAAGAATTAGTTGGGTAGAAGGGCAAAATGAGCAATTGTAACTACACAGTGCAATATACAGTGGTATGTAAAAGTTTGGGCACACCTGGTCAAAATTACTGTTATTGTAAACAGTTAAGCAAGTTGAAGAAGAAATTATCTCTAAAAGGGCTGAAGTTAAAGATTACATATTTCCTTAGCATTTTAGGAAACAAAAAATATATATACTCATATTTTACATTTCAAAAATTGCAAAAATGAAAATGGGCCAATGCAAAAGTTTGGGCACCCTTGGAGATTTGTGTGCTTAGATAACTTTGACAAAGGTTTCAGACTTTAATTAGCCTGTTAGGGTTATGGCTTATTCACTATCATTGTTAGGAAAGGCCAGGTGATGCAAATTTTCCAGCTTTATAAAAACCCAGCTTCCTCTAACCTTGTGCCAAAAAACAGCAGCCATTGGTTCTTCTAAGCAGCTGCTTAGCACTCAGAAAATGAAAATGGTGGAGGTCCACAAAGCAGGAGAAGGCTATAAGAAGATAGCAAAGCATTTTCAAGTTGCCCTTTCCTCAGTTCGAAATATAATTAAGAAATAGCAGTTAACAGTGGAGGTTAAGATAAGGTCTATAAGACCAAGTAAAATTTCAGCGAGAGCTGCTCGTAGGATTGCTAGAGAGGCAAATCAAGACCCTCACTTGACTGCATAAGACCTTCAGAAAGATTTAGCAGACTCTGGAGTTGTGGTACATTGTTCTACTGTTCAGAGACACCTGCACAAATATGGAAGAGTCATCAGAAGAAAACCTCTCCTGTGTCCTCACCATAAAAGTCAGCTTCAAAAGTATGCAAAAAAATATCTAAACCAGACAAGTATATTTTTTAAACAAGTCCTGTGGACCATAGAAGTTAAAATATAAGTTTTTGGCCACAATGATCAAAAGAATCAGAATTTGAGGAAAAGAACATCTTAACAATCATTAAAGGGAATCTGTCACCACATTTGACCTCACTAAGATATTAATATGGGCATACAAGCTATAGACTGCTGAAAACAGTCCTTCCTGTGTCTCATATCAGCTGTGTTGCTGTTCTTTTATCACTTTATATGTGACCTCTTCCAGGCTACGGGGTGGACAGTGCTTGGAGATAACTCTTCCCTCAGAGCTCATTTTAAATATAAGGGGAAGTTACCAGTGTGATGTGACTTGGTTACCACTGTTACCAGTGTGATGTGTAATGTTCGCTCTCTGCTCTTCGGATAACTGACACATTCCTCTCAGCTTCAGCTTCCAGCTCACAGGCAGACAGGGTTGTAATATTGTAACAATACAGAAGAGCTGAAAGAGAAGCAAAAATGTGTTTGCGAGAGGACAAATTTCATTTCTACTGTTCTGTGTTGGTTACTCTGCCCCAGAGCCTGGAAGGGGTGACTTACAGTATATAAAGTGATTAAAGATGATTTCTCAGCAACACAGCTGATAGGACTGTTTTCAGCATTCTATAACCTGAATGGTCATAGTAATAGTTTAGATAGGTCAAATGTGACAGATTCCCTTTAAGTTTTGGAGTGGCTCAATCATACTTTGGGGTTGTGTTGCAGTCAATGGCACAGGGAACATTTCACGGGTAGAGGGAAGAATGGATTTAATTAAATTTCATAAAATTCTTGATGCAAACATAACAGGAACAGCAATATGAGAGAGTAATATAAAATTGAACTTTTAATAAATATATATAAGGGATGAAATAAGGGAAAGTGCAGGGCCTGCAAATTAGGACTAGTTGTGGACTTCCCTTTTCAGTGTGGGAGCTTTTGAGGATTCAATCTAGCGCAGCCCCTATAGGAACGTATAGGGCTAGACTGTAAACCTCTTCCTTCTCCTGGTTCATCTATTCCAGGATGAAGTACATCCCCACCTGCGACAAAGAACAACAAATAGGTGAGAATGTTCCTATTTGTTTTTAAACATAACTTGTGACCAGGTTTGACCTGGTTACCCTGACCTGACCTGAAAGTGGGAAGCAATCAATTAAGCTTCATACACTAATCACTTCCTCTCCTGTCGCCGGGAGAGGAACTGATTCATTCAGGGGATTACAGCTGAGCAATAAAATATGGTCCAAAACTGTGTCTTTATTTTATTAAAAGGATTAATAATTAATGTGTGTTTTTTTTCCTTTCATACAATAGGATTAATAATTGAGAGTTGTCAAATTGACAACTCTCAATTATTAACCTGGCTTAAAGTCACCTTTCAATTGCAAGGTGGCTTTAACCCATTATTAACCCATTCACCTCCGCTACAGGGCAATGGGAATAGACGGGCAAAGTGCCAGAAAGGGCGAATCTAATTATAGATTTGCCTTTTCTGGGGTGTCTGGGGGCAGATGTTAGTAGCCAGGGGGGGGCACAAAATAAATGCACCCTCCCTGGGCTATTATTATTTGCCCCCACTCGCTGGCTTTGTCTGTCTGGTGGAAAAAATACAGCGGGAGCCCACGCATTTTTTTTTCAACGAATTTACACCTTTAATTATCCCCTACATGTGTGAAATTTCACACACATACACTCATGTAATTGTTAGTGAAAACCATATATCAAACTACATGATGAGATCCTGATGAGGACAAGTTCGGGAAGAACATTCGGCAGCACGGTGGCTCAGTGGATAGCGCTGGAGTCCTGGGTTCGAATCCCACCAAGGACAACATCTGCAAGGAGTTTGTATGTTCTCCCCTTGTTTGCATGGGTTTCCTCTGGGTACTCCAGTTTCCTCCCACACTCCAAAAAACATACTGATAGGGAATCTAGATTGTGAGCCCCATGGGGGACAGTGACGATAATGTGTGCAAACTGTAAAGCGCTGCGGAATATGTTAGTGCTATATAAAAATAAAGATTATTATTATTAACATGAAGCAGCGGAAGTGAGAAAATGGAGAACACTGTCTAGTACTCTGACCCACATCTCCAGGACTTTAGGATGGTCTCCACCTTGTCCTAGCATTTTTTTAAGGAGCTGAGCCAGGGTAAGGGCAGAACGTAAGAACTGAGTCACCCATCACAATGGGGGGGGTTGTCAGGAAATCATGCATCTGTAATCTCTAAATGGCTGCATCCGCATGGGTTGATGGTATGAGAATCCACAGAAAGAGCAACACACTATGTAAAAGGTCAGCTGGAAGAATGCATGGTCTCCACAATAGGGCTTCTGGGAATGCCTGTCTTAGTGCATGTTATCTTTGGAAAAGACACAAAGAAAAAGATTCCAAATGACTATTGACGTGTTTAAGAGTGCATTTCATATCAGCATCTATCGACTGTAAGGAAATCAGAGTGAGGGTGTCAGTCATGCTCCTCAGTTAGTGGAATGGTCCATGCTAAATTCAGAATAAAACCCAAATGGAATTTATCCTCTGCCAGCATTAAAAGCTAGAGCAAGGCTACCTGAACAGAGGTCTCTACTGGAGAATTGACCCCAGCTTGAGGATAAACTCCCTAGAGTGTTAGGAGTATGAGATATTCCAAGAGGTCTCTGATGGTTGGTCTGACTCACTGATAAAAGTTGTCAAGAGTATGGTCTGGTTCACCTCAATGATTGATGACTCACCTTAGGAAGTGGAAATAGTAGTGTCTAACTTGTTTGTGTAAAATGCCCTACTAAATGGTCTTTGCGTGTTGGTCTGACTCACCTTGAGAACTGGTCAGAGTACTACTGAAATATCTCAGATTGCTATATGGACTCACCTTAGAAAATAGGCTTGTTACCAATTGGTTCACCTTTGCGATAAGCCACACTGAGGGGACTCAGATTTCTGGACTGACTTAACTAGGAAGTGGCTAGGCACATTTTATTCAACTGTGCAATACACATTTATGGGTCTCGGTTTTCTGGACTGAGTCACCTGAGGAGGTGGTCGGGTTAACGTTTGGTTTGAATGTGCAATACGCAACACTGAATGGTCAGTTTTGCTGGACAAACTCAGTGTCAAATGACCAAAATATGTTATTTACGGTTCCTGTGCTGTATGAGTACACTGTACTGAGGGAGTCTCAGTTTTCTGGACTGACTAAATTGAGTAAGTTGTCAGGGTGCTGTCTGAATCACCTGTGCAATACACAATACTGAGAAGTTTTAATTTGCTGGATGGACTCACTAGGAAGTAGTCCAAGAACCATCTGGTTCATTTGTGTGAAAAATGATATGCTGAGAAGTCCTGCTAGATGGCCTGACTCACACTGGCAATTGGTCAGAGTACTGTCTGGCTTACTTGTGATATATATGTCATACTCACAGGACTTTCCTAGGAGATCTGACTAGTCTGGAAAGTGGCTAGAGTACCATTTGGTTTGCTTGCATGATATGCCATGTTAAAAGAACATTAGACAAAAAACTTGGGTGAGGCATATAATGTATGTGGAAACGTTAATATGAAGAATAGTTGTTCCTAATCAATGTATCAAGCACATATACCTGCCAGACTATATAGAGGAAAGACCATACGGAAAAACACAAAAAACCTCACAGGCCCATATTCATGACCTGAACAGTACCCAAGTGCCGCCTGCGGCTGGTTCATCCTCTGGTGCCTGTACCTTTATGTGTACTTGTGACTAGACATGAGCGAATATCTTCAGCTCCCTCCTTATTCGGCAAGCTATAGAGCACACTGAATTAGCTGCCACGGGAACCCAGATACCTGAATCGCTCCTGCTGATCAGCTGTTCAGCGTCACAGCTGCATGTGTCGTGGCTGTGTAATAGTCACAAAACATGCACAGAGAGCCTGTTTGTTGAGCTCTCCATGCATGCGTTGTGACTGTCACACAGCTGCGACACATGCAGCTGCGGCGCTGAACAGCTGATTAACAGGAGTGATTCAGGTATATGGGTTCCCGTGGCAGCTAATTCGGTAAGAGCTATAGCTTGCCGAATAAGGACAGGCCGAAGATATTCGCTCATGTCTACTCGTGACGCTAGATGACATGACTCTCATGTGGCGTGACGCGGCAGGTCACATTACCCAGGTGCTGGCTGACTTCTGGGCCTCTCCTGGTGATGGATCATGCATCCAGTCTGCTTGTATTGGCTGCAAATCCTTTTTATACCTCACTCTCCCAGTTAGACGCCAACCCGACGAAGGTCTATACTGAAACGCGCATCGGAGTGGCATATCACACGCACTAACTGGACCTCACAGGTATTGTATTTACAGTCACCTAGCATGTTGTATTTCTGTTACCCTGCATATTTGATGCATTACTATTACTGCCAGACACTTCCACACAGCTCCAAGTAGATTTAATTATGCCCATAACAAGGGAATTACTCTGTGTACTCTTTAGTTAGGACATGTTTATACACCTTTCTGGATACATTCTAATCCACTTGGTCTCAGATTTTTTATATACATAAGATTTTGACTGAAGCTTCCTTATCAGTGCGGGTCATGCTTTGTTTATATATTTTTACATACACGGTTATCATGTGACAATACTTTGTATTGAGATTTATCTCATACTTATATTTCATGCTAATACCATCCTGTTATTGTTTATAGTTACAATTACTTCTGTTTTATATATGTGCTCTTTTTTTATTAATTGAACAAATCATTGTGATGTGTGTGCACCTGTCTTTAGCAGTGCAGCCATTATACCAACCATGTATTCAATAAAGGTTTTTTATCTTGTTAATAATGGCATGATTTATCACTAAACAGTTTGGTTCTTTTTCTCCTTTGGTATTCATGTTAAAAAAAAGTCTGGATGATGGTGTGACTGCACTGGAAAGTGGTCAGAAAACTGTCATGTCCGCTTACTTGATATGCCATAATGAAGGAACTCTGCTACATGATCTCACTACTTGTGCAATAGGCCAGTATAGCACGCTTGTGCAATACACCATAATGAGAGGCCTCTAGTTATTGGTCTGACTCACTCTGGGAAGTGGACAGATAACAGTTTAATCCACTTACGTTAAATTCCATACGTGTGCGCGTACATTTCATATAATTATCATAATGGAAAAAAAAATAAAAAAAATAAAATGTCTGTGTTACATAGCGTAAAGTTTTTCTGCCCTTCTTAAAATCTATACACATACAGTTTTGTTACCATGACAACCTATATTGCCATAGTCATCAGAACTCAGTAAGATATGCACGGATTCTATAGTATGAAATTGCTGGTGTGCTGGAAGTACATACTGTACATTTTCAGGCAGGGTATATATCATATAATAGACAATATAATAAAGATAATACTACTTAAATTCCACGATGGGCGGTCCAACACATGTGTATATGTTTTATCAATGTGCTCCAGTATGAATTGGGTTATAGTGCTCATATGTAGCACGGTGGCTCAGTGGTTAGCACTGCAGCCTTACAGCATTGGAGTCCTGGGTTCAAATCACACCAAGGACAACATATGCAAGGAGTTTGTATGTTCTCCCCGTGATTGCGTGGGTTTCCTCACACATTCTAAAGACATACTGATAGGGAATTTAGATTGTGAGCCCCATAGGGGACAGTGATGATAATGTGTGCAAACTGTAAAAAGCGCTGCAAAATATATTAGCGCTATATAGAGAAATAAAGCTAGAACACAAGTTATTTAGGTGCTGGTTTAGCAACTGAATATTTTAGATCCCTCCCATCTATTATTTATATTTGTTTTGTACACAGTTGTTATGCTTGATAAAGGCTTGATTCTATGCCTAAACGTCGCACCTTTTC
This sequence comes from Oophaga pumilio, assembly GCA_009801035.1. NCBI lineage: Eukaryota > Metazoa > Chordata > Amphibia > Anura > Dendrobatidae > Oophaga > Oophaga pumilio. The sequence continues at coordinate 14,325 of VIAB01017353.1, read as the reverse complement.
TGTATGATGTCTTTAAATGGAATCTGTCTTTAGGATCAGCCCTCCTAAGCCGTCTATATGAACATGTAGGTTATAGGAAGCTGAATAAAATGATACTTTGATATCTGAGATCTGATGTCTTATTCCAGAGAAATCCACATTCTTATATGTAAATGAGCTCTTCCAGTCTATAGGGCCCGTCTCACATAGCGATATCGCTACCGAGATC
>VIAB01017350.1:47455-57501 GCA_009801035.1 Oophaga pumilio | reverse complement strand
TCCCATTGACACAGGTTTATAAAATCAGAAAATAAATAAACCAATAAACAAAACCCACTGGCGCTCAACACTGTAAGGCTACTTTCACACATCCGTTTTTTGCAGTCAGGCGTGATCCGGCTATTTTTGAAAAAAACGGATCTGTTATTTGCTTCCGCCAGATCTGTTTTTTTCTCATTGACTTTCATTAGCGCCGGATCGTGCCGCATGTGTTTCCGCTGCGTTGTTTTTTTTCCGGATCCGTCACAAATTTTGATTCCGGCGGTCGGACGCAACGCGTCTAGGAAAGTTTTTGTGTCCGGCAACAAAACTGGACAGCAGCGGATGCGGCGCTACAGGCTCATGGGTATAATGCAAGTCTATGGGCGAATCCGACGACCGGATTTGTCTTTTGCCTGATCCTGCGACCGCATTCCGTTTATGGCCAGATCTCTCTCTCTCCCGTTCCAGACATGCTCACACTGCAATTCTCCGGGTCAAAACTTCAGGACGGAACCGTCTTTATATTTGATCCGTCGCATCAGTTATTTACAATCTACGCTGGATCCGTCTTTTTACAACTTTGACGGATTGTGCCTGATTGTAAAAAACAGATGTGTGAAAGTAGCCTAATTGGAACTGCCTTGTTTGGTGGACAACTACCACCTGTTGCCAGAAACTGAGTTATAAACTGAAAAAAATATTGAAACCAAACGGCGCTTAGAGACAATAAATTGTAAACACAATTTCTGGAAATGAGGTGTTAAATAAGACACAGAAAAAGTGTAAAAAGCGTACTGTGCCACAAGTAATCATATGCAGAAGTGTTACCTGCTCTGCTGTTAAGTAGCAGGAAAGCAGGATGCGTTTAGAGCCAGTGAATTGTAAATGCAATTTGACCCGTTTAGTTGCTTCAGATCAGCATGTGACAGTGGTAGTGTCCATGCAACAATTCTGAAGCAAAAGGGTGGGAAGTTTTACTGAGAGCGTGGTGACAAATAAGGTACAGGGTAACGTGACAATATTGCTCAGTGCCACAAATAAAAGAATGCAGAATTATTACCTGCTCTGCTAACAGTCTATGACTAAGGGTGTGCATACACCTGATACGTGTCAGTACGAGGCCTCGCTTTTTAATGTTTTAACCACATTTGAATAAAGAATCCATTTTATCCCTGAATGGTTGTGCCAGAATATTTCCCCATTTTTTCATCTTTATGTTAATACCTATTGATTTCGAATGGGGGCATTTGTTCTATGCAAGAAAAATTAAAGCCTCATATGTAGCCAAATTTATTGTTGTACTAGTCTTGGCATACTCAATGACCAGTTAACGTTAAAATGAATCTGTCAGCAAGTTTATGCTACGTAATATGAGGACAGCATGATATAGGGGCTAAGACACTGAATTCAGGGATGTGTCACTTATTAGGCTGTGTGCTGTTGTTTCCATACAGTGAATGTTTTATCACCATGAGATTATCTCTGCCCTGGTCCGACTCCGCCCCCTCCTTTGATTATAGGCTCACTGTCAATGGACAATGTACATGGAGAGCCTGGTCAGGGTGATGTTATCTTTCAGAGCTCTGCTTTATACTACATCTGAGAACTCCGTGTGTGAACACAGCTGCTGCACCCAGAAACTAAGTGATACATTGTTGGAATCAGAGTCTTTTTTTTCCACATTACACTGCTCTGAGTTGAGAAAGCAAAAACTTAGTGAAAACATTTCTTTAAAAAAAAAAAAAAAGCTTAAAAAATAAAATATTACTAAATACAACCTTATCGAAGCACTCACCTTATTATTAGTAAGCCAAACCATTATTCATAGTAAATGTTCTATCTATTCTTTGAACATTTTTTTGATAAGCATGACAAAATCATGAAAGTAAAATCTTAAGGGATTTACAGAGTTCAGAGAGAAAATTTATTTTGTAGTTTATTGAAAGTCAAGTTGAAAGGGATTTCTTCTCCACAATGTGCTTTGTACCTGCCATCCCTCCTCAATAGCATTCAATGACACTTTTTTGCTATTCTTCCCACAACAGTTTACTCAACTAAATTAATATATAAATTATATTGTTCAGATGTTTCATACTTTAATTTATTTATTAGTATTTGTATATATTTAATTTACAAATAGATTTTGAAAAAAATATCTGTTTTTCCCCAATTGTTCCACATCTTTTCTAAAGAGCTGACTACTAAGAAAAGTAGATTTAATCAGGCTTTTTAACCCCTTTCTGACATGCACAGTACATATACAGCTTTGTGGGAGCTGCGTTCAGCCAAACAGCAGTATACAGTATGTGTAAGGAGGTGGCGGAGTCTGCATTTTAGCACAGTGACATTCCCAGATTAACTCATGGTGATAGTGCATGTGCCAAGTCATGCATGTAGTACTGAAATGATTTCTTTTTTTTACTCTACTAGGTTGCTTTTGCAACTATTTAGCAAATGATTAGCTATGCAGATTCTTGTCATATCACTGCATTGTTACTGTTTTGCTCCTGGTGATGTAAAAATCTTTTCCCACCTATACTACAAAACGCAACCTGTTCTTACATTTCCCAATAGCTCAGTGTCTTAATAGGCTGATTTCCAAGTGAAAGGTCACTGGTTTGAATCAAGGAGCAGCCATGAAGAAGATTCCCCAATAAAAGAGAGACATTATTATCCAGCCCATCGACAGCTGTCTCTTGACCAAGAAATTTACAAACTGCTTCATGTGAGTGGCATGGCAGTTGAAAAATATGCAATAAAGTCTGTCCATCCATACAAAAACCAAGAGGTGGACATCCAGGTGAAAAATCAGAGTCAACAAGTTGGCTCATCACAAGGTCTATCAGTTCTGTTGCAACAAAAACAGCAGTGGAGGTGGCTTGCATGTTTCGTAATAGTGAGATCACAGATGTCCATACAAGCACCATACCTTACACAAGTCTGCAACGGTAACCCAAAAAAAGGTGAAGGAGCATTGGCTTCAATATCATCACAGTAAATGTCCCTTTAATTTTAAATTTTAAAACTTTCACACTCCTTATCTATGAACTGTTCCAATATTTATGTTCATCTCTATCTCCCATAATGACAGTTCTGCTTTACGTCACTTGTCTTATCTATTGCATTTTTTCTGTGCTGTGTATAAATATGTGATTCTTAAGATTTTGTATTAGTTTAGCCTGATGAAGAGACCTGAGTAGTCTCGAAAGCTTGCAATTTGTTACCATCTTTTCAGTTAGCCATTAAAAGGTATCAACCACTGAGGACTCTCAACTCTAAATATTTTTCTATCTACTGGCTAACACGGTACAAAGATATACATCTTTACTGTATCAAAGGTGGATTAACAAATTATTAACAAAAAAATAAAAATTAAAATGTAGATTTTTAGGATCAAAACAGTAACAATGCACTGACATAATAAGAATCTTCATAACTGATCATATGCAAGAAAGTTGCAAGTTAAATTTATGCATGATATAGCCAACATGATTGTCTATAAAATGATGGTAGTCTCTCGTTCGAAGCAGTAGTGGATGGTGAGAATTGAAGCATCAGTCAACTCCTGGTTAGTATGTGGTCTAATGTGGCGTTGGTGGATTTAACGATGTAAGCTCAACACCCACTTGTGGACGTCAGGCTCTCATACCACCCTCATAGAGTCTGTTTCTGACAGTTTGAATAGACACATGGATGTTGGTAACCTTTGCACAAAGGAGGAGCTAGCGGTCCTGCTGCTGGGATGTTGCACTCCTTTGTTGCCTACGGCGCTCTCCACATCTCCTGGTGTATTTTCCTGTCTCCTGAAATCTGATACATGCTCTGGACACTGTGGTGACAGACATGGCTACCTTTTTGACACAGTTCGCATTGATGTGCCATCCTGGATGAGCTGCACTACCTGAGTAACTTCTGTGGGTTGTAGAAACTGCCTCATGCTACTGTACAATACCTTTAGAGGTGAGATCAATGACAAAATGCAAAAGTGTCTAAAACAACAGACACAAAGGATGAGAACAGAGAAATGGTCTGTGGTCATTCCACACACCCTACCCCACCACCCCTGCAGAACCACTTCTTTATTTGGGTAGTCTTGCTAATTACATATCATTTCTAACTGTTGTCTGTTCCATTTACACAGCAGCATGAGAAATTGATTCAAAATCAATGTTGCCTCATAACTGGACAGGTTAATTTCACAAAAGTGTGATTAACTTGGAGTTACATTGTGCTGTTTAACTGTTCACTTTATTTTACGAACAGTGGATATAGTTGAATGGGGCACATATATACCAGGATGGAGGACATGTATACCTGGACGGGGAACATATATACCCGGATGGGAGACATGTATTCCGGGATAGGGGATGGCAATAAGAATAAAATTCTTAAAGCACAGTAGCATTATAAAGGTACAGGACTACGGTTTAGTGTTCTCCAACACAATAAATCAGTACAGCAGGATCAAGTAGTAGAGTATTCCAAATATGATAGACAAAGAGAAAAAAGTGGAGTAGCTGCAAACTACCAAGATATCGCCATTTGTAAAATCTACACACAAAACAAGAGTTGGGGCAGTACTGGCATGCCAATATTGATCCTCCCTTACTATGGGTAAGAAATATCATATACATCCTATATTTCCTGTCTCCCTTTATGCTTATGGCTATTTTGCCTTTCACTACTATGTCACACTGCTTGATTATATAGATATTTTGCACATTTTGTACTGTTTGAAATGCTAGATCTATTTGATGCTCTGCATCATTATTCCTCCTTATTCGATACATTTATACAGTAAATTGATGGTAATTATTTGAAATAAATTGTTTCAATCAATGGTTTTAAATTTATTTTATTGAATATTTTATGAATTTTATGGAGTAGCCACAAATTATTGCTTGTGGCTACTCCATTTTCTATTTTTGTCAACCAGGATGAGGGATATCATACCTGGGGTGTTCATTTCTTGAATCGAGCAACTCAGACTGCTCTGATGCACAACTCGAGTAACGAGTATATTGATAGTCAATGCAAAACTCAAGTATTTTTCCAGCAGACCCTCCCAGGAATTAAAATAGCAGAAATGGATGGAAAAAGTGCTAACATGGAATGGGAAGAGCATGGGGAAAATGCCTGGATGCTGTCGCTGCAGAGGACAATGTTGTCAGAGTATTACACCACTTTTACAGACTGACGATACAACATACTAAACCAAAGATAAAACAGATTTTACAGGAAATAATGTCAGGAAACATTTCTTGAATAATGACTTATCTATACAGTTGTGCTTAAAAGTTTACATACTCCAGCAGAATTTTTGCTTTCTTGGCCTTTTTTTCAGAGAATATGAACGATAACACCAAAACTTTTTCTCCACTCATGGTTAGTGGTTGGGTGAAGTCATTTATTGTCAAACTACTGCGTTTTCTCTTTTTAAATCATAATGAAAACCCAAAACATCAAAATGACCCTGATCAAAAGTTCACATACCCCATTTCTTAATACCGTGTATTGCCCCCTCTAATATCAATGACAGCTTGAAGTTTTTTGTTTTAGTTGTGGATGAGGTTATTTATTTTCTCAGAAGGTAAAGCTGCTCACTCTTTTTGGCAAAAAGCCTCCAGTTCCTGTAAATTCCTGGGCTGTCTAGCATGAACTGCACACTTGAAATCTCTCCAGAGTGGCTGAATGATATTGAGGTCAGGAGACTGAGATGACCACTCCAGAACCTTCACTTTGTTCTGTTGTAAACAATGACAGGTTGACTTGGCGCTGTGTTTTGGATTGTTGTCATGTTGGAACGTCCAAGGACGTTCCATGTGCAGCTTCCATTCTGATGATTGCAAATTTGCCTCCAGTATTAGCTGATAACATGCTACATTCATTTTTCCTTCAACTTTGACCAAGTTTCCTGTGCCTTTGTAGCTCATATATCCCCAAAACATTAGCGATCCACCTCCGTGCTTTATAGTAGTAATTGTGTTCCGTTCATCATAGGCCTCGTTGACCTCTCTCCAAATGTAAAGTTTATGATTGTGGCCAAAAAGTTCAATTTTGGTCTCATTACTCCAAACTACCTCTTTCCAGAAGTTTTGCAGCTTGTCTCTGTGCTGTTATGCGTATTGTAGGCAAGATGCTTTGTGGCATTTGCGAAGTGATGGCTTTCTTCTTGTGACTCAACCATGCAGCCCATTTTCCATCAAGTGCCTCCTTACTGTGCATGTTGAAACAGCCACACCGCTAGTTTTCAAAGAGTACAATATTTCAGTTGATGTTATTTGTGGGTTTTTCTTTGCATCCTGAACAATTTTCCTGGCAGTTGTGGATGAAATTGTTGTTTGTTGACCTGACCATGATTTTGTTTTTACAGAGCCCCTTAGTTTCCATTTGTTAATCACAGTTTGAATGCTTCTGACTGGCATTATCAATTCTTTGGATATCTTTTTGTATCCCTTTCCTGTTTTATACAGTTCAACTACCTTTTCCCATATATCCATTGACAATTCTTTTGCTTTCCCCATGACTCATAATCCAGAAACGTCAGTGGCTGGATGAAGGAGGCAAGAGTCTGTCTGCATCCCAGGATTTTATGTGCTCACACTGAGTACAAGTAAACAGGTCACAGGTGAGGATGTTACCTTCAGTAGCCAATCAAACCCATTTCTTGTCAACTTTTGTGCATGTTATCAGGCCAAAATCACCTGGGTATGTGAATTTTTGATCAGGGTCATTTGCATGCTTTGGGTTGTCATTATAATTTAAAAAGAAATAACACAGTAGTTTGACAATAAATGGCTTCACCCAATCAATAACCATGAGTGGAGAAAAAGTTTTGGTGTTATCATTCAAATTCTCTGAAAAAAGGACAAGAAAGCAAAAATTCTGCTGGGGTATGAAAACTTTTGAGCACAACTGTAAGACAAATAAAAAAAAGAAAACAAAAATCACCTGCTCCACCTTTTATGCTATGTTCATACATAGCATTTTTGCTGTACGTTGTCACCTTCTAATTGCTTTCAATGGTAAAAAAAATGCTGAAAAACAATGAAAGAATTGACATGCTCCTTCTTTAACCCCCTAAACGACCGCCAATACGCCTTTTAACGGCGGTAGTTAAGGGAACTTAAACCACAGCGCCGTTAATTAACGGCGTTGTGGAGAAAGTATATAGCGCCCCCAGAGTCGGATTTTCTCCGAGGTCTCAGAGACCCCAGAGAAGATGATTCGGGTTGGTTTTTACCGACCCCGCTTTTGCGATCGCCGTTATTAAGCCTATAACGGCGGTCGCAAAAAAAAAAGCAATTTTCCTCTAGTGTGATCGCACATTAGAGGGGAGAGAAATGGGATTCCCGGGACCCCCGATCAGTCCCTCGTGCCTCCTGGTGTCCCCACAGGCCTCCCATGTCTCCCCGAGCTCCCCCTGTCTTGTTCCGGCAAAGAAAATGGCGGGCCTCTGCGCAGTGCACTGTGCGCCCACCGAGCCGGATTTTCTCCGGGGTCGCGGCTACCAGAGGTAGCCGAATCCCCAAAGAGCATAATTCGGGTCCCCCGCAGTCCCCCCGCTTTTGCGATCGCCGTTATTAACCATATAACAGCAATCGCAAAAGAAAAAAAAAAGCTGCGATCCTGCTTGTAATTTCTCTCCCCTCTAATGTAATCGCACATCATAGGGGAGAGAAATAGGTTCCCCGAGTCCCCCGATCCTCCTCGGTAACTCCCGGTGTCCCCCTGTCCTCCGGAAGCTTCAAACCTCCCGGCTTCTTCATCATGTAAAGATTCATTCATTCACTGAAAGTACATTTTGATCACTGTGATAAAATATCACAGTGATCACAATAAAAAAAATTGTACATAAACCCCTCCTTTATGACCCCCTTAGTTAGGGACATATAATAAAATAAAGAAATTGTATTTATTTTCATTTTTCCATTAGGGTTAGGGTTAGGGTTATAATTAGGGTTAGGGTTACAATGAGGGTTAGGTATACAATTAAGGTTAGGGTTGGAATTAGGGTTGGGATTAGGGTTGGGATTAGGGTTAGGGTTAAGATTAGGGTTAGGGTTGGGATTTAGGGTTAGGGGTGTGTTGGGGTTAGAGTTGGAGCTAGAATTGAGGGGTTTCCACTATTTAGGCACATCAGGGGGTCTCCAAACACAACGTGGTGTTCAAAAAGTCAAATGGCGCTCCCTCCCTTCCGAGCCCTGCCGTGCCCCAAAATAGTGGTTTACCCCAACATATGGGGTATCAGCGTACTCAGGACAAATTGCACACTAATTCTGGGGTTCTAATTTCTCCTGTTACCCTTGGGAAAATAAAAAATAGCTGGCTAAAAAATCATTTTTGAGGAAAAAAATTATTTTTTATTTTCACGGCTCTGCGTTTATAAATTTCTGTGAAGCACTTGGGGGTTCAAAGTGCTCATCACACATCTAGATAAGCTCCTTGGAGGGTCTAGTTTCAAAAATGATGTCACTTGCAGGGTGTTTCTACTGTTTAGGAACTTCAAGGGTTCTGCAAACACAACATGATGCCCGCAGAACATTCCATCAAAGTCTGCATTATAAAATGGCGCTCCTTACACATATGGGGTATCAGCGTACTCAGGAGAAACGGAACAACTACTTTTGGGGTCCAATTTCTCCTGTTACCCTTGGGAAAATGAAAAATAGCAGGCTAAAGAATCATTTTTGAGGAAAAAAAATATTTTTTATTTTCACGGCTCTACATTATAAACTTCTGTGAAAACTTGGAGGTGCAAAGTGCTCACTACACATCTAGATAAGTTCCTTAAGGGGTCTAGTTTCCAAAATGGGGTCACTTGTTGGGGGTTTCCACTGCTTAGGCACATCAGGGGCTCTCTAAACGGCGTCCAGCCAATTCTGCGTTGAAAAAGTCAAACGGCGTTCCTTCCCTTGCGACATCTGCCGTGCACCAAAAAAGTGGTTTACCCCCACATATGGGGTATCAGCGTATTCAGGAGAAATTGCACAACAAATGTTGCAGTTCATTTTTTCTTTTAACACTTGTAAAAATAAAAAAAATTGGTTCTGAAGTAAAGTTTTTGCAAAAAAAGTTAAATGTTAATTTTTTCCTTCCACATTGCTTCAGTTCCTGTGAAGCACGTAAAGGGTTAATGAACTTCTTGAATGTGGTTTTGAGCACCTTGAGGGGTACAGTTTTTAGAATGATGTCACTTTTGGGTATTTTCTGTCATATGGACCCCTCAAAGTGACTTCAAATGTGATGTTGTAAAATGGTGTTGTAAAAATGAGAAATCGCTGGTCAACTTTAAACCCTTATAAATATGTAACAAAAAAAAGTTTTGTTCCTAAAATTGTGCTGATGTAAAGTAGATATGTGTGAAATGTTATTTATTAAATTTGTGTGACATATCTCTCTGATTTAAGGGCGTAAAAATTTAAATTTTGAAAATTGCTAAATTTTCAAAATTTTCGCCATATATCCATTTTTTCATAAACGCAAGTCATATAAAAAAATTTTAACCTCCATTTTTAAGGAGTGGGACTCCTAGACTTTTGAAGACTTTGTACTAAGTGCAAAGCCTATGAAAAACTGAAAGGAAGGATTGCAATACACACTGGAATACAAGCAGAGGTTCGCCTCAGAAAACTTTTTTTCCCCATTTGGAAGGAGTGGGACTCCTATATTGGTAAAGTGTATGCACTATGTCCAAGTGCTCACAAAGATTAGAAGGAAGCACTTCAATACACCCTGGAAAATACTGTATGTAGAGTAGGGCCTCACAAAATATTTACATTTAGGAGTGTGAATTCTGTGGTCTACAGCAAGGAGACCCGAATTCTGGGCGACTATTCAGGGTACAACTGGCACAACAAGAACCATCAAGCATCAGTCTCCGATTCTACTCAAGCTAATGTGGGCAGCAATTCCTTTCATGCGGGCTCAAGGCTTCAAATTGCTTGAAGCAGGGGTTTCAAACATTTTATTTACCTGATGGCACACTGGTAGTGTTGAGCGATACGATACTGCAAATATATATTAGCTATATCGGGATTTCGATTCCGAGTACCGATATTTTC
>VIAB01017350.1:34063-44856 GCA_009801035.1 Oophaga pumilio | reverse complement strand
CGATATTTTTCGATGCCGAGCAGTATCGCTCAACACTACACACTGGGTGAATCTTGTGAATCTTGGAGGATGGGACCTAGTCAAACTCATGGATGGCACAAGTACTACCGACGCAGAAGAGTGCAGGACCTAATTGCATTAGTGTTTTCTCCACCTCCTACACCCGTTCTTGCACCCTCTCCCCTCCACCTCAGCCTCCAAACCTGAATTGTCATCTGTGAGCATGTCGGCCACATTAATTGCAACTGGAAGCACTGCAGCACTGCCTCTGTGATGTGGCAACAAATTCTGCTAAAACTAATTTGATTAGGTGACAAACTGTGCACTGCAGCACAGTTGTGGAAAGATATCATACTTTCAGACTGTAAGATGCACTGGATCAAAAGAAGCACCTAAGTTTTAGAGGAGGAAATTAGAAAAAAAATGAAGCAAAAAATGTGATTAATTCTGTACTAATATCCCCAATCCTGGTATACATATATCTCCCCAATCCTGGTGTACATGGCCCCCTCATCCCTATCCTAGTACGCATGGCCTCCTGATCCCTATCCTGGTATGGATGGTCCCACCACCCCATCGTGGTATGCACAGTCCCCTCATACCTATCCTTGTATGCATGGCCTCCTCATCCCTATCCTGGTATGCATGGCCCCCTCATCCTTATCTTGGTATGCATGACCTCCTCATCTCCATCTTGTTATGCATAGCCTCCTCATCGCCATCCTGGTATACATGCCCCCCTCATCCCCATCCTGGTATGCCTGGCACCCATACCCATCCTAGTATGCATAACCGCCTCATCCCTACCCTGGTATGCATAGCTTCCTCATCTCCATCCTGGTATGCATGGCCCTCTCATCCCCATCCTGGTATGTATGGCACACATACCCATCCTGGTATGAATGGCTCCATTATCCCTATCATTGTATGCATTTCTTTCTCATCTCTATCCTGGCATGCATGGCCTCCTCATCTCTATTCTTGTATGCTTGGCCCCCTCATCCCCATCCTGGTATGCATGGCACCCATACCCATCCTGGTATGCATGGCCTCATCATCACCATCATGGTATGCTTGGCAACCATACTCATCCTGGTATACATGGCCCCGATCACAAAAACACAAAAAAATAAACCATTCTACTTACCCTCCCTGCGCTCCCTCTCAGCATCTTGTTCTGATTCCAGCAGCTGATTTATGCTTGTAAGCAGCGCATAGCAGAGAGATCATGTGCTGCCTACAAACAGAGGACAGCTGCCGGAATACTCACTGATCCCACGCTGGGACTATAGGTGTGTGGAGCAATGAATATTCATTCTCTTTAATAGCGGGCACATGTGATAGCCTAGCAGCTGCAGGAGCCGGTGGCTGCTACTCCTGTGCCCGCTATTAAAAATCAATGAATATTGACTTCTCTCCATGCCTATGGGAGTGGAGAGCAGTGAATATTAATTCAATTAAGTAGCAGGCACACGTGAAAGCCCGGCAGCTGCAGGAAACCGGAGGCTGTGGCCAACAGCGTGTCCGCTATTAAAAAGAAATGAAAACTCATTGCTTTCCTCTTCCATGGGTGTGGAGTGCAGTGAATATTTATTTCTCTTTAGCAGTGGGCACAGGAGTGAGCCTCAGTCGCCGGCTCCTGCCTCCTGTGACTTGCTGTTCCACCGCTGTCGCTAACCCACCTCCCCATCCACAGCCAGAGTAGGTACATCTGGACTATAAGATGCACCTCCCATTTTCCTCCACATTTTTGGAGGAAAAAAGTGCATCTTATAGTTTGAAAAATATGGCATAATAGACCAAATAGATCTGTGACTCTCTCCCCTGAACCTACAGCCAGGCACAGTCTTGTTATCACAGAGAGGATTGCAAGAGAACTCACCAGTGCAATCTCCCAGAAGACGTGTGCAGAAGAAAGCTTCAGGCTCCTAGGAACGCAGGGTGAGCAAGGCAGGAGAGAGATGGTTTCAGGGCCTGAATCACCTGACAGTTGAGGGGCGTGGCTTCAGCTCCAGGGAGCTAGAAGCTGAGGGAAAACTCCTAGAAAGGTAACTACGGGACAAAGTTACCCAGGGGCACAGACAGAGACGTTAATCGGAACAAGCCAAGGTCAAAGCACGAGAAGACAGTACAGTACCAAGGATGAGACAGAACGGATAGTCGGGGCCAGGCAGAGGTCAAAACCAAACAGACAGCGAAGGTACAGAAACAGAATCCAACAAGCAGTATCCAGAGATCAGACCGAGTCAAAACCAAAGTATCAGGCAAACCAGAACACAGCACAAACACACTCAGGGGTCAACACACTCTGCCAAGGGCGAAAGTATAACTGACAGGGATTGGAGCTTCCTAGGGCTATAAGAAGCTCTCCCCGAACCAAGGAGAGGCCACAATAATAAGCCCCAGGTGTGCAGGTAAGAGCTTGCACTGGGATCAAAACCTTAACCCCTAGCGTGCAGGTCAACCCTGCACTGGGATCATGACACTTGTATGATAATGGTTGTAACCTGGAGGCTGCTCTGAAACTTGGCAACCTCGCCCAGGTATCATGCCTGCCCACACATTCAGCTTAGTGGTTCAGCAGTTTTAGAAAACCTACCAAGATTAGTCTGAGCTATGAAGTTATGCTGCATGTGCTGCCATTTCCGCAAGTCAGCTACAGCTGCCGTCAGTCTGACAATGCTGCAGCAGCAACGTATGCAACATGACCAGGCACTGGAACTTCACATTACATATGTTGGAAAGGCTTTGTGAGCAGCAGAGTGCAGCAATTGAATACCAGCTACAACTATCCCATTGTTATTGCTGTCAGCCTCCACACATAACATCCAATGAGTGGGCATGGATGTCTGACATCTGTGAGGTTCTACAAAACTTTAAGTATTCAACCAAGATGGTGAGAAGCAATGATGCCATAATCAGCGTAATTAGCTTCTGTGTCTACTCAAACACTTGCTGCTCACAATTTAAATAGGAAGCTTTGCATATAGACCAGGATTAGATGGGGAAAAAGTACACAGGGTGATACTACCCAGCACTTGTCTGCACTACAGAGGGTTCCACCCACAGGAGCTTCATCCCGTCTGTTCAGCATGGATGTGTTGAAGAGGAGGAGGAGAGAGAGAGAGGAGGAGATAGAGAGTCGTCCTCCTGATGTGACAGGGAAGTCTTGCCTGTTCGGAGTCTGGCACACATGGCTTACTTTATGACCCTCTGCCTTTCCAGTGACCCTCGCAGTATGTGCATTTTGGTCAGCACTGTTTGCTGGCTGTTCACCATTCTCGACCTATGCTACAAGCAGAACTTCCCATCCCTCATTTTTGCGGCAGAGAGAGCAAGTGAAATGATGGAATACCAGAAAGTCACACATTAGGGGATACTATAGGAGAAAAAAGCACCAATAGGGTCTTATCCAATGTAGATCACAGATTATAAATGAGTTTGCACTCACCTGATGTTTCTTGGAGTTATGGCATAAAAGGAACTCAACAACAGCAAGTGAGACCAAGACTCATGGTACAATTATTACCAGTTAAAATTACATTTCCATGCATCTATATGGATTACAGCCTATCATCAATACCAAACATGACAAACCTAAAAAAAATGATGATCAATAGGCAAACTTTAGTCAATAAAACTACAAATTTTATTATGAAACGTTAAAAATAACATAACATGTAGACTGGAGGAAGATTAAGGAAACACACAAGAATAGTGTGACATTATGGTGATGCATTCATCAGGGTGCAGTACATATATAGTAGGTGCACAACAAATGTATATGTGCTTATAATAGTCTCTATGAACCCAATTGATCACAAAGGGTCAAAACTGACCACCAATCAATTATAATAGTAGTGTATCATACCGCACTATCATATAGGTATAGACGATAATGCCACCTTAAAGTTACATAACTAGTAACTTTGGACGCGCTCATTTGGATGCGGTACATTGTCTCAGCACCCTGAAAGCCAGTGACGGGTAAATATGTTGCTCAGTTTTGGGCACTATGCATTATGTAATGATGGCTTGTATGGTATTTGATCGTCAGTTAGTATACTGGTAGTGGTCTCTACCCTATAATAGAGTTCAGCACTATATACTAGTTATGTAACTTTAAGGTGGCATTATCGTCTATACCTATATGATAGTGCGGTATGATACACTACTATTATAATTGATTGGTGGTCAGTTTTGACCCTTTGTGATCAATTGGGGTCATAGAGACTATTATAGGCACATATACATTTGTTGTGCACCTACTATATATGTACTGCACCCTGATGAATGCGTCACCATAATGTCACACTATTCTTGTGTGTTTCCTTAATCTTCCTCCAGTCTACATGTTATGTTATTTTTAACGTTTCATAATAAAATTTGTAGTTTTATTGACTAAAGTTTGCCTATTGATCATCATTTTTTTGAGGTTTGTCATAAAAGGAACTCATCAGAGTTAGCAGCTGCCGCAGATCCACTGGTCAGACAATGACCGATTCAGAATTTTCAAATGGATAGATTCGTGGATAATACCCGCGCTGCTAAATAAAGAAATGTTCAGGCGTATTTGGAGATACAATTTGTGGTTTATTCACAATGCGTTTCAAAGTCTCTAGGACTTCTTCAGGAGATGATACAAGTCTTGCATGAAGCATGAAGTGCTATAAAATTTCCTGGTTAACGGCTGCGCTGACTTTGGTCTTGAGAAAACACTGTGGACCTACACCAGCAGATGACATGGCTCCCTAAACCATCACTGATTGTGGAAATGTCACACTAGACCTTGGAAATCAAGGTCTCAGATTCTGGAGGAAGATTGAAGAGACAGACAATCCAAGCTGCTTGAGGTCTAGTGTGAAGTTTCCACAATCAGTGATGGTTTGGGGAGACATGTCATCTGCTGGTATAGGTAAACTGTGTTTTATCAAGACCAAAGTCAGTGCAGCCATCTTCCAGGAAATTTTTGAGCACTTCATGCTTCCCTCTACCGACAAGCTTTTTGTAGATGGAAATTTCATTCTCCAGCAGGACTTGGCACCTTTCTACATTGTCAAAAGTACAAATACCTTGTTTAAAAACAACAGTATCACTGTACTTGATTGGCCAGCAAACTTGCCTGATCTTATTAACATATAGAATCTTTGGGGCATTTTCAAGAGGAACATGAGAGACACCAGACCCAACAATGGAGATAAGCTGAAGGCTGCTATCAAAGCAACCTGAGCTTCCATAACACCTCAACAGTGCCAGCCGCTGATTGTCTCCATGCCATGTTGCATGTATGCAGTAATTCATGCCAAAGGAACCGCGATCAAGTGTATTTACTTATTATTTATTTCAGTAGACCAACATTTCAGATTTTAAAATTATTTTTTCAAGCTGATGTTTTAAAGTATTTTAATTTACTGAGATAATGACTTTGGGTTTTGGGTTTTTATTGGCTGTAAGCCATAATCATTAACATTAACAGAAATAAACACTTGAAATAGATCACTCTGTTTGTAATGACTCTATATAATATATGAGTTTCACTTTTTGCATTGAAGAACTGAAATAAATTAACTTTTTGATGATATTCTAATTTTTTTGAGATGCACCTGTATATTTATAGCTTGGTTGCCATAAAAGGAGGGGGGCTAAAACACATTGCAACAGGTGCCCCAGAGTGTCAGTGTCCTCCCCTGTTGCCTATTGTGGTCCATAGTTTTGCGGAGTAATGAACATATGCCTTTCTAGATTGTAAATTAGGTAGGACTAGCCTGGGTGGGATTTGCTTCACCTCAGACTTATCCACTTCAGCTGCTAAAAGTTGTAGCACTAAAAAGATTACTGTTTGGGACATGGAGAGCTTTATTAAACTGCAAGAATATGGTGATATAACAGAATGGTGGGAGCTTAGGTGGCAAACGGAACTTAAAATCTTCTTCTCTGCTTTTCTACAATACTGTACATTTGTTCACTTTTCTAAGACTTCTCCTCCCCCCACTATTCCTAAGCTCTTACCTTTGAAGTGCCCTCACTATACAGATTCACCCAAAATGTCTGCTGCATTCCTTACAAATTTGAATTCAAATTTCTTAAAATTTGCTGATTCCGTGAAATCCTAAAAATTAAACTCTACCAAGTGGAGTCAAAAAACAGCTGAGTATCCTCTTGAAAGCTGGCTGATTTGCAGTTTTCGTAGCTGATGAAACACATTGAATGGAGCTGTTCTATTCAAATATGTTCAGTGTTTTGTCCATCTTCCACTGGAGATAAAAAAATAATATCAGTTAGGGAGCGGGCTGGATGCTAGACCTCCACTGAACTGATGTTGATGAACTATTCAATTTAAATAACTCTTAGTTGCCTTCTTTTGTATTTTTACTATTCGTGACATATTTTTATCTCACTGTTTTTCTTTTTAAATCAGTGATAAATATATCTCTGTAGTAAAATTTTAGCATACAAATTTAATTATATCATGAGTTACAGGGAATTTCTCTTATATTAAGCAAACCCTTTATCTTATCTTCATCATGTCTCACAATTTTAATAAGTACCAGTATATAGTCATTAAATATAATTTTAATTTTTTAACATTTTAACCATTATCATTTTGACAGAACCATTATACTATCTAGTCTCCTGCCTTTTCTAATAGTGCTTTCTTTGTGATATCATACTATATAACTGTGACAGCTTTATTAAAACACTCAAAGCACCTGATGTCAATTTAATTCCCAAAATGAAAATTGTATTTTCTTCAGGATCATTAATTTAATTGCATGAGGAAATGTTTTGATTGTGATAGTGTCACTGATAAGGTATTTGTGTTACTAATATGTCATCCTAATGGAGTCAAATGTAAGAAATTTCTCTTTTAAAAATGGCAAAATTCCCTGTAGAATTATTTAGTATATAGTTCCACATTTACATCAGTTGAAAACAGACACAGGTCCATCAAGTACAAACTTTCTCCACCAGTTATACTTTATCATAAGATTATTTATAACTAGTGATGTGCGAACCCGTGGATGATCGGGTCCCATGGGTTCAGCCAAACATCTAAAAAAGTTTGATTCGGTACCTGAACCCTGATCCCATTAAAATGAATGGGGGTCTGAAGATCCATTGTTTGCCATGTCAAGTGTCAGAAGACTGGTGAGTCACCAGCTGTGACTGGTGTTAAAAAAGTTTGCCTCCGGTCACAGGCATTGGCTGATGAGAGAGTACTACTCCCATCAGCCTATTCCTGCTGTTGCTGAAAATGGCGAGAGCAGGCGCCGCTGATGGTAGTATTCATAAGCCGGCACCTGTGCTATAATTAAAAAAATGACATGGAGTCTCTTCTCTTTTTGATAACCAGTGCAGGCAAAACTGACAGTTGTGGGCTGCAACCCTCAGCTGTCAGCTTTTTCATGACTTGTTATCAAGAATAGAGTGATCCCCACATTGTTATTTTAATTATTCAAATAAATAAATTTAAGAAAAGACATGGGGTCACCAATTCTTTTTACATCCAGCCAAGCTAAAGCAAACAGCTTGGGGCTGGTATTCTCAGGCTGGTAAGTGGCCATGGATTTTCACTCTATCAGCCTAAAGATAGAAGCCCACAGCCACACCAAAAAAGGTGCAACTATTAGATAATAATTCTGGCACTTTGCCAGCCTCTTCTGACTTGCCCTGGTACAATAGCAAGTGAGGTAATGGCTGTGGGGCTAATGTCAACTGTTTTATAGCAGCTGACATCAAGCCTGCAGGTTAGTAAAGGAGAGGCAAATTTTAGTGCCACTTTTGGCAATTAATAGTCTGATAGATAATGGATACTTTAGCTACAGCGTATATTATTCCCCGGATTGTTTGTGTTTATGGAGTAGTATATGGCTATATTATTATCATGTAGACCGGAAAATTTTAGAATTTATAATTTTACTATTATAAATTAAACTATTATTATTTATTCTATATATCCTTTCATGATTTTAAATGATCAATAAATATTAGATTTTTAAAACTTTAATTTTTTGTTGGTATCACTTATGGTCTGGTGGCAATGGTACCACAATAGACATTTTGTTCACATTTATCATTCGAAGTGTCTAACGACTAATTATCCTTTTGGACACAGAATATAGTAATGGATAAGCGTCTGTAAGATGTCCTCATTACTAGCCCCATAGTTAGATTTAAAAGACAGCCAGAATAAAATACTTTATTTGAAAGAAAGACACAGACTTCTTTCTTTGAAATAAAAATAAAAAGGTACTGTTATACCCACCTTAAACCTATTTCATTGAAGCCCATGTCTTCTGTAAAAAACAGAAATTGATCAAAAAAATACTCACCTTACACCTAATCCACCAATGCCCATGTCCCAAGCTAAAAAGAAAAATAATAAAAAACCTTATTTCTCACAGTCCAATGTGAAGATAATCCATACTCTTCCATGACGATTCGGATGATTTGGAAAGCAGTCACATCACTGCTATCCTCCCAGCCACGATACACTGACAGGAACGTATTCATTCCTCCTGTGTTTACTGCTAAGCTCCTGTGAGAAAGTTCACTGGAGTTCAAACTTGATGAAACCTGATGACCTCACTTACGGCACCGCTCACTGTGTGAGAAACTTCTTACGCAGAGGTGCCGTGAGTTCACTAAGATTCAGCTATGAACTTCGGTGAACTTTCTCACAGGAGCTCAGAAATTATGCTCCTGTCAGTGCAGGGATAGTGGTTGCATCACTGACATGACTGCTATCCAATCATCAGAATTGCCATCAGACAGTATGGATTATCTTCACATCGGACAGGTGAGGGATATGGATGTTTATTATTTTTCTTTTTTTCCAGTTTTTCAGGGGACATGGGCATTGGTGGATTAGGCGTAAGGTTAGTATTTTTGTTTATTATTTTCTGTTTTTCTCCAGGGGACAAGTTCTTCTATGGAATAGGTGTAAGGTGAGTATAACTGTGTTTTTTTATTTTTCAATAAATGTGTAAATCAGGGTGTTGATTTATATTTCTAATAAAGGTTTTTTTCCATGCTGTGTTTATTTCCAAAGTTATTATGTGGTTAGTACTGAGGTCATCTTAGAGATGCCTCTGCATTATTTTCCCTTTTGCTTGATGTCACCTGACAATACAAAGATGACATCAACCCCTTAAATATTACCTCACTTGTCACCACCACAGGAAAAGTGGGAAGAGCAAAGCTAAGCACCAGAATTGGGACATCTTATTGATGCGCAATTTCTGGGTTGGCTGATGGCTTATGCTCCCAGCCTGGGATGAGCGCCAATATTCCTGGCCCTTTCACTGGCTAGTAATATCAGTCCACAGCTGACTGTTTATGGTTTGTTGGTTTGAAATTATACAGGTACCCTGCATCATATCTTTCTGGAGTTACAACATAAACTAAACATTAAAGGCTAACAAAACAGATGTGAGCTGTTATTAATAGCTAGGGAACCATTAGGGTTGTTGCCATGCTTCCAAGAGTATTAACATCAGCCCTCAGCCATCGGATCTCCCTCTTCTATTGTTTATTAACAAGTACAGTGGATACACACCCAAGGTAACCTTAGATTACAGCATCCAGGTGTTCAAGCAGCTGGAAACTCCAGTAACTTTAAAATGTGCCTCAAAGAGCCGCAAGAGGTTTCCCATGCAGTTACCTAAGTTTAAGCCATCAGGTTTCACAACTGTTCCAGTGCCACGCTGTATAGTGACAGAGTGCCGGACTCTCGGGCGTTCATCAGTCCGACACTGGCACCTGCAAAACAAGAGAAAGAGTTGCTTTGATGTCACAGTACTTTTCTTATTAATAATAAATAAAAAAACATGCCTGTGGGTCCCCCATAATTTTCATAGGCAACAGAGGGAATGTCGACAGCTGAGGGTTGATGTTAATATTCTGGGAAGGAGGGCATTATCCTAGGCAATTAATATCAGCTCACAGTCTTTACTGGTTAGTTATTGGGTGGACCCCCAAAAAGATGATGTAAGGTCCACCCATAATTTCAAATCAGCAAACGCTAAACAGACAGCTGTGAATTGATATAAATAACCTGTGAATGGGCTATGTAAATTGGCCCTCCTGCCAGGCTAAGAACATCAGCCATCAGGTGCCCCAAAAAGGCACATCAAAAGATCTAGCACTAAGCCTCACTCTTTCCACTTGTCCTGGGATTGTGGCAAGTTGGGAAATATTTGTGAGGTTGATATTACCTTTTTATTGTCAGGTGACATCAAGCCCAGAAGTTAGTATTGGACAGGTGACTATCAGTCTCCACCATTACTAGCCACATAGTAAATTTGAAAATTAACACACAGCATGAATGACATTCTTTAATTGAAATAAAAATCAATAACCTGTGCTACACATTTGTTCAAAAATAAAAAGCACAGTTATACTCATCTTACACCTATGCCATTGAAGCTCTTGTCCCCTGTAAAAACAGAAAATAAATAACAAAAATACTCTGCTTAGGCTAGTTTCACATTTGCGTCTTTGTGGGCTGCGCATCGTGCGCAAGTAGAAAAGCCTGCAAAAACGCATGCAAGCACTTGCAAACGTATCGTTTTTTAAACACATCGATGTACGCATTACGACAAAAAAACGCAGCATTTGCATGCGTTTGCATTTTTTAGGTGCATGCATTCTCTAGGTGTCACATTTCACAGGAGGAAAATCCTTGAAACATACTCCAACAATGGGACAACAGTGGGCGAGTGTCATGGGAATCCTTTATATATCATGCAAAAAAAAGGCTGCACTCAAGCATACTGAAGCATGACAACATA
>VIAB01017348.1:16589-30654 GCA_009801035.1 Oophaga pumilio | reverse complement strand
CACACACACACACGTTTATGTAACAATCAACTCCTTTAATTCCTCTTAAAAAGGAGTATGTCAAAAAAAAAGTTTTTGCAACAATTCAAAAATTGTAAAAATATTAATGTTTTAATTAAAAACAATGTATATAATAATCTGGAAGAAACATTACAATATACTTGACCAACTTCATTTTTCTTACCACTTGTTCGGAAAGTTTTCCTGAAGCCAATTCCTCCTGAAGCTTTTGAGCCTTCAATGTACGTTTTGCCTGGAAACACAAATTAGAGACAAAAAGAAGGGATTCAGTAAAGATTTGTATAAACACTTGAGCTATGCCAATACGTAGAAATTATTGTAAAGGATAAGAATAAAAAAGCTGAAGCTTGGCATATTTGATTATTGTTAGTATAGTGATCTGAAAAAGTTAATGACATAAAACATCAGCATACCAGGTCAACTTTGGCATGTTCCTCAACAATTCTCATATGTTCCTCTGGATTGTACCCGTTCCATCGATCTCTCTTGCCGTCGTAGTCGAGCATAAGCTGCGGTTGCTCAAACTCATCATGGGCAATGTTAGATCCATTGAATTTCGCTCCGACTCTTCGAGGTCTCTGGTAAAGAAAAATGATAATTACTTATGGGTAATTTGATTTTCCAGATCCATGACAACACAGTTACGTGAAAGATGGCTTCCGACCCCAGAAACAGGAAACCTGCAGCGGAGATAAAAGATGGGGGCGGTACCTCTCTCCTCAGTTTGTTTTCAGAGCATGGAAGGTGACCGCCTTTTTAATTCAAAAATTTTCCCATTATCATACCAATGCTTACATATACCGTATATACTCGAGTATAAGCCGACCCCCCAATTTTGCCACAAAAAACTGGGAAAACTTATTGACTCGCGTATAAGCCTAGGGTGGAAAATGCAGCAGCTACTGGTAAATTATAAAAATAGATACCAATAAAAGTAAAATTAATTGAGACATCAGTAGGTTAAATGTTTTTGAATATCCATGTTGAATTAGGAGCCCCATATCATGCTCCATACAGTTCATGGTGGCCCTATAAGATGCTCCATACAAAATACACCCCATATAATGCTGCACAAAGGTTAATAATGGCCCCATATGATGCTCCATAGAACATTATGCCCCCATATGGTGCGCCATAGAACATTTGCCCCCATATGGTGCTCCATACATTATGCCCCCATATGGTGCTCCATACATTATGCCCCCATATGGTGCTTCACAGATTATGCTCCCATATGGTCCACAAATTATGCCCCATATGCTTCCGTGCTGCTGCAAAAGAAAAAAAAAAAAAATGATATACTCACCTCTCGTCGCTGGGGGCCAGGTGCCGGTGTCCTGAGCAGGCGGCGACACCGGCGCACTATGGGGGACAGGTCCTGGTGTCACCGCTCGCTCAGGGCCCCGGCACCTGAGATATTCACCTGTCCCCGGTCCACTAATGAGCGCCGCTGCCTTTAAGGTCCTCTTGTCATTGAGCGCTCAGGCAGAGGGCGCGGAGCGTACTAACTACGTCATCTCGCCCTCTGACCTGAACATTCACAGCCAGAGGACGGAGAGGAGTGCTGCGGTGGAACGGGGACAGGTGAATATCGCTTATACTCACCCCCCCGCCGGCGCGTCTCTGCAGTCCCTGCTCTTCTCCCGCAGCTCTTCCTTCCTACAGCGGTCACGTGGTACCGCTCATTAAAGTCATGAATAATATGTGCATATTCATGACTTTAATGAGCGGTACCATGTGACAGCTGCAGGAAGGAGCCCGAGATCGTGGGAGAAGCAGGGGGGCTGCAGAGACACGCCGGCGGAGGGACAAGTATGATCTGACACCCACGCTCCCCCTCCGACCCCCCAATATATGACTTGCGTATAATCTGAGAGGTGGACTTTCAGCCTTAAAAAAATGGGCTGAAAATCTCGGCTTATACGCGAGTATACACGGTATATATATTCTTTGCTTTTTTTTTTTTTTTTCATTCTCCGGTGAATCATACCACCGTCACCAAGATAGGGCGGGAATTAATGCGGTGCTGTCATGGATCTGGAAAATCAAATTACCCGTAAGTAATTATCATTTTTTCCCTTCCCCATGACATCACTGTTACATGAGAGGAAGAAATAGAAAGACTCCTAGGGTGGGACAACAGCAGATAACACTTTCCTCCCAGAGGCAAGATTTGAACGCCTTAGGTCTAGCCTGTAGTAACGGAAGAAGGTGGAAGGTGAAGACCATACTGCTGCATAACAGATCTGTTCTACAGACGCGTTTGCCCTTTCTGCCCAGGATGTGGCGATGGCCCTTGTAGAGTGAGCCATCACCCCTAGTGGAGGTGCTTTCCCTACTCAAGAGTAAGAAAGTGAAACAGACATAAGAAGCCACCGCACAATAGTTGATTTTGAGGCCTGCTTCCCCCGGTTTGTCCCCTAGAAGGAGACAAAAAGGGCTGACGACTGTCGCCAGGGCTCCATTACTTCTTGATACTGAAGTAGACGTCTGACATCTAGCCAATGGAAGGTTTCTTCTCCCTGGGATTTTGGATTGGCACAAAAGGAGGGTAAAATTATCTCCTGGTTCCTATGAAATTTTGAATTTACCTTCGGCAGGAAGGCTGGGTCAGTTCTAATAACTACCCTGTCATCTAGGACAGTAGTATATGGAGAGTTAGCTGAGATAGCTTGCAATTCGCTAATACGTCGTGCTGACGTTAGGGCTACTAGGAGAACCGTCTTTAGATTCAGGGTCTTTATTGAAATAGACGTAAGAGGCTCGAACGGAGAAGTCAGAGCGTTCAGTACGAAATTTAGATCCCAGGGAGCTACCTTCAATCGTGGCTTAAAGGGCCTGGCCGTACATGAGGCTCGAATGAACCTGTATACCCAGGGCTGGTTGGCAAGTTTTTGATCAAACAACGCACCTAAGGCCGGGATCTGCACTTTTAGCGTGCTGGTGGATAGTCCCCTTTCTAGTCCTTTTTGGAGGAACTCCAGAACTTCGGATATTGGGACTTCTTGGATTGTATTAGATAGGGAGCGTCCTGAAAACTCCAGGAATTTTTCCCAGACTTTCTGGTATTTGTCCCTTGTTATTTTCTTTCTGCTTGTAAGCAGGGTGGTAACTAAAGGCTCTGAGACTCCTCTTCCTAGCAGAAGTCCCCTTTCAAGTTCCAGGCGGTGAGATGAAGTCTGTGCACCTGATGGTGTATTACCGGACCCTGGTGTAGGTTTGAGATATCCGGCAGGATCCACGGGTCCGAGACAGACATGCATCTGAGCCACGTGAACCATGGCCTCTTTGGCCAAAAGGGTGCTATGAGGATTTTTTGCGCCCCCTCCTCCCGAATTTTCTTCAGGACTGTTGGGATTAGCGAGATTGGGGGAAATGCATACGCTAGTTGAAACGTCCACTGATTAAACAGCGCATCCACCCCTTCTGGATTTTCCCTGGGATTCAGGGAGTAGAATCTGTCCACTTTCCAATTTTGTTTCGTGGCAAATAGGTCCACCTCTGGAGTACCCCAGCTGGCACAGATTTCTCCAAACACTTCCTGACTTAGGGACCACTCCCCCTGGTGTAACACATGGCGGCTTAGGAAATCCGCTACAAGGTTGTCTGCCCCTTTCAGGTGTGTGCTTGACAGAGACAAGAGATTGACCTCAGCCCATAGGAATAATTTGCTGGCCTTTCCATCAGAGACCTCGATCTTGTGCCCACTTGTCGGTTTATGTATTAAACAGTCGTGCTGTTGTCGGACAATACTACCAGATGTCTCCCCTTGATGTCCCCCTCTACTTGGAGAATTGCATGTCTTACTGCCGCTAACTCCTTGAGATTGGAGGATGCTCTTCTCATCGCGGGCCCCCACTGACCCTATAGGATCGGATCTGACAGATGTGCACCCCAGCCGAGAGGACCTGCGTCTGTGGTCAGTACCACTGGGTTCTGGACCGACCAGGGAACGCCCTTTTTTAGATTTGACGGTTCCTGCCACCACTTTAGCGAGTCCTGTACTTGTGGCGACAAGCTGAACTTCCGATTTAAGCTGACAGGCTTTTTTGCCTGCTCGGACAGTATTTGCCACTGCAACTGTCTCGTGTGTATTTGCGCCCATCAAACTACAGGGATTGTTGCCGTCAGCATACCTAGAAGGGACATTGCTTCTCTTAGAGAAGTGAACTGACTCCGATTGTATATGGTTTATCTTTTGTTGTATAGTCCAAATCTTTCTGTCTGGGAGTACGCTTTCCTGCGTGACTGAGTTTAACTGGATACCCAGGAACTCCTGTACCTGAACTGGAATCATTTTTGATTTTTTCAAATTTATTATCCAGCCCAAGCTGGTCAGCACCTCCCGTACTTTTGTGACTGCCTTTACACCGTTTTCTTGGCTGTCCGCTATAATCCGAAAATCGTCTAAATAGGGTACCAGCAGTATGCTTTCTTTTCTCATGAAGGATGCTACTTCGGAGATTATTTTTGTGAAAATACGTAGGGATGTTGACACCCCGTAGGGTAGACATTGGTATTGCAGATGAGTGGGAACCCCCGCAACCTCCACTAGTACTCTTAGGAACTGCTGATGCCCCCCCATAAATTGGTACATGGTAGTACGCATCTGATAGATCTACCACTGCCATGTAGCAACCTGGATACAGTAGCCTTACTGCCGACCTAAGGGTCTCCATTTTGAATTTTTCTAAGAGGATATACCAGTTAAGGGCCTTTAGATTGCAGATTACTCTTACCGACCCATCTGGTTTTGGTGTTAGAAATAAAGTGTTGTAAAATCTTTCCCTTTCTCGTGGTCTGTAACCCTTATGAGTACTTTTTGTGTGAGCTGAATTTCCCTCTCTAATGTGGCCTGATTTATTTTGGTGACGCGAGTAACAATGCGCTGTGGAGGGAGGGTGGTTAAATTTAACCGTAGGCCCTCCACCATCAAGTTGGTTATCCACTGTGAGGACTGCAATGCCACCCACTGATGGACAAAGAACCGCAGTCTTCCTCCCACCGAACCCCTGGCGTCATTGCTGTTTTGGATCTGGTTTGTGGGGAGGTTTACTGAAGAGGAACCCTTTATCCTTCCTATCTCTCCAGGTTTTCACCCATATGCGTCTATCATCTGAGCGGTCTCGGCTTCCTCTTCCGGACCCCCGAGTGTCACTCCAGCGCCGTCTAAAGGGGGCAGTGGAAATTGTTTCTTTTTGTCCGCCGCTTTTTCCAGAATTTTGTCTAAGGCTTTGCCAAAGAGGTACTGGCCTTCACAGGGGACCCCACAAAGCTTCACCTTTGCTTGGAAATCTGCCGCCCAATTTTTTAGCCATAGAGCTCTAAGACTGGAATTGGACAGGGCACATGCGCGGGCAGCACAAAGGACCGAGTCAACCGCTGCATCTGCCAGGAACCTCGCAGCTTTCTGTAAGGAAGGTATTGCTTCCAGTAGTGTATCTCTTGGACATTTGTCCCTTATCTGGTCACTTAGCTCTTCCAGCCACTTAACCATAGCACGGGCCGTGCAAGTGGCGGCTACCCCTGGTTTAAACGACCATGCTGATGCTTCCCAGGGTGACTTTAAGAATGCATCAGCTTTTTTGACAAGGGGATCCTTTAAAGCCCCCATATCTTCAAATAGAAGCGCTATTCCCCTGGAGGTACTGGCAATAGCTGCGTCTAACCTAGGAGCTTTTTCCCATTTTTCGCAGACCTCCTCGTCAAATGGATATTTGCGTTTTAAAGCTTGTGGAAGCGACATTTTTTTGTTTGTTTTTTTCCACTCCCTTTTGATCAGATTTAGTAAGTTATCATGGAAGGGAAAAACCCTACGCTTTTTCCCCTCCAGATTACTAAACAGAGTCTTGGACTGATCGCTGTTCTTTAGGTGTTTCAACCCCCATAGTGGATCTGACAAGTTTAAGTAGCTTTCCGATATCTTTGGACAAAAAATAGGGGTGACCATATTCGTCCTCCAAAGATTCGACCTCCGAGTCCTCAGATGCTACTATTTCCCCTGGTTCGTCTTCCGAATCTATATCGGAAATATGTGCGGGTGGAAGGGGGGGGGGTTCTCACTACATGTCATATGTTGCTTTATTTGCTCTTTCACTGAGGTTTTTACTTCCTCCCTGATAATGGACTTTATATTTTGGAGCAAAGATGGCGACTCTTCAGCTACGGTTTTGTCAATACATGCACGACAAATCAGTTTTCCGTATGCTCTAGGGAGGGTTTTTTGACACAGAGAGCAGGCTTTATTTTTCTGCTTGGATGTGGCTTTTCTTCCCTAAATAAATATGACACAGAAAAAAAAACCATTACTAGAGTGTTCTTCTTGCCTTACAAAGGCACTCACCCACCAGTGCCCCAGGTACCACAGTCGTCGGTGGGTTCTCTTGCACAGGCAACGGAGTCTCCTCTGCCGGATCTGCCATCTTCCAGGGAAGCTGCTGCCACCATTCCCATGCGTGCAGCCCCTTGTATATTTCAGGGCGAGAGGGGTATGCGCGCCCCTGAATCAGCTCCCTGCTGGAAGCGTTCAGCACACCGCTCTCCCCGGTGTGTGACGTCACTTCCGGTGTCTCCCGGAAGTCATCCCATCCACTCGGCGCCAGCGTCGGGATGGACACGCCACTCCACCCGGCTCAGCCTCCAGCAAGGAGCGGCCGCCGGGGGTCCAGCCGCAGGATGAGGCACGACTCCAACAGCCCCGGACACCGGTACCGCCTGCTCATGCTACCGCCAGCTGCCTCCGGCTCCCGGACTCTGTTCTGCCAACCAATCACATTGGAGTGGGATCCCTCCTCAGGTATACCGCACGCCACAGGCTCCCAGAAACAGGAAACCAAAAACTGAGGAGAGAGGTACCGCCCCCTTCTTTTATCTCCGCTGCAGGTTTCCTGTTTCTGGGGGCGGAAGCCATCTCTCACGTAACGGTGCTGTCATGGGGAAGGGAAAATATTATTACAGTTAAGAACTAAAACGTACAATCAGAGTTTATTAGAACCCAACCAATCGAGACACTGAGTCTTCTAATTTCAGCCCAAAAAATATATACTGTATATACAGTAAACCTGAAAACAGTGTAGTGGATGTTGTAACTAAAGACTAAAAAATTACAACTATCGGCTTCTCTAAACTTTGCAACAGATGAGCAACGTAAATAATAAAGCCGACTTACCTCAAAGCAGTCTTTTTTCTTATGAGTCATGGCGCCACAGTTTTCACAAGCTCCTTGGCGATATTTTGTAGCAATTGTGCCCTGAAAGGGGAAAAGACGTAAAGACTGATGTGCTGCTCCACTATTATTCCATGAGGTGGCTTGTGCATGCAGATGATACAATTTTTTCACCGGATAAACATTTTTATAGAGTTATGCAGAAGCTTGTGGCTCGCATGAGACCTAATTTAGTGGACACGTCAAATGTCAAAGCACAAACCGTGCTGGAAGCAACGACAAATATAAACCTCATACAAAACTTACAGTACCGGTCAAAGGATCGGACTCGCCTAATCATGCAATGGTGTTTCCTCTTATTGGAATGTGCACAATTCAGACTGAAAGCAGAAAAACCATGAAGGAACACATGGAAACAAGAAGTAAAGTTGTGTGTTAAACCATAGATTCCTCAAAGATACCTGTCTTTTATTATTTTATTCTGATAACAGATTTGCATCCCCTTGGGAATCTTTCAAGAAGCTTCATCAGGTCAACACCTGGAATGGCTTCCAATTAACATGGATGCCTTGTCAGTTCATATGTGGACTCACCGGGCTTCAGAAAGCGCTTACAAACATGGGATGTGTTTTGCAGAGGCAGTGCTAATACACAGTCCCATACAGTGATGAGCCATATTCCACATCTGTTCTAAGCCAGAATATGTCAAGAACCAGTCAACTAAGTAAAAGGAAGTGACTATCCATCATTCATTTAAAAGGAATCTGTCAGCAGGATTTCACACCCCAAACTATTTATATGTGCATGACAAGTCCAGCAATACCTTTAAATCTCCACTCCAGTCCTCTGTTACTGAGAAATCAGCACATGATTTGACATACAAATGAGCCTTAAGGGCTAGATCGGGAGCCTCTGTCACTCCAGCTCTATTCCTGGAACAGTGCCGCCTCCTCCTGCTTGACCGACAGCTCCTTTGCCAGAAGTCACACAGCATAAAGACTATCAGTCAAAAAGGAGGAGGCTGGGCTTGTTTTTGAAAGAGCCAAATGCACATATAACTAATTTGGGGGGTAAAATTCTGCTGATAAAATTCCCTTTAGGTCAGTCAATCTGGTGAATTGCTAAAACCTTGCTAACTTGACATTATATTCAGATGTAGTCATGAAAACAGGCCTTTATGGTCTAATTTCTACAAAGAAGCCATTAGTGAAGACCGCAAACAGGAAGAAGAGACTTGTTTAGGGAAAGCAACACAGACTGGATATTAAGTCAGTGGAAATCTGGAAATGGGTACAAAGAGAAAGAATGAGAATTTTGCTGCCAACCACCATGTCCTTGTGATATGTAGGAAAGGGAGTTGATGGCTTCTAAATGTTGGTGCCCACTATGAAACATGGAGAGGGAGGTGTGACTGTGTGGTGCTGCTTTTCTACCAATTTATTCCAAATTCAAGACACTCTCACCCATATTAGCTACCACATTCTGCATCAATATGCCATCCCATCACTTGTGGCTGCCACAGGACTGGCCATGTATGGGCTATGTGACCAACAAGGAGAGAAATTAAGTGTCATTTCATGTCCTCTACAATCACCTGACGTCAACCCAAAAGAGAAGGTAGGGGATGAGTTGTCCCCACAGAGGAAGACAAAGCAGCCAACAAGTGCTCAGCACCTCTGGGAACCCCTACAAGACAGCTGGAAAGCCAATCCAGGAATCTAAATTTAGCACATATTCAGGTTTGTTTCACATGTGTTTCTTTACTCCTTGTTTTTGTGTGTTCCTTTGTGTTTTTTTTTTTTTTTTACTGCTTTCTCTCAGAATCGAAAAATGTGCACATTCCAATAACAATGAAAGTCACTGTGTGAGCTTAACATCTGAGCAGTATTGTACATGAATTGCAAGAGTAAACCTTTACACACTATACAGTGGCATGTAAAAGTTTGGGCACCCCTGGTCAAAGTTGCTGTTACTGTGAACAGTTAAGCAAGTTGAAGATGAAATAATCTTTAAGAGGTCTAAAGTTAAAGATGACACACTTCCTTTTCTATTTTAGGCACAAAAAACAGGGATTTTTGTGTACTCACCGTAAAATCCTTTTCTCAGAGAGGCTCATTGGGAGACACAGACCATGGGTGTTATGTTGCTGCCAATAGGAGGACCCTAAGCTAATACACAAAGAAATTGGCTCCTCCTCCGTAGTATACATCCTCTGCTGGCTCTAGCCTGAACCAGTTCGGTGCAAAAGCAGTAGGAAAAGATTAACATTATATCAAGGTACGATCATTCTCATAATACTAGTGGTCACCACATTGAATGAAAGAGACAAGCAGAAGTCGTTAGACTAAAAGGGTGGGTGCTGTGTCTCCCAATGAGCGTCTCGGAGAAAAGGATTTTATGGTGAGTACACAAAAATCCCTGTTTCTCCTTCGCCTCATTGGGAGACACAGACCATGGGACGTCCTAAAGCAGTCCATGGGTGGGAAACAGCACGGCAGCTGAAACCTTAATATATACCACGAATAATCTGGTCTACAGATGCGCCTCTGTCGAATGCAGAATTTATCTGCCAAGGGCAGCCTCTGAAGAGGCTTAAGGATGAATGCTGTAATGCTTAACTAACGTGAGAAGGCAGAACCAAGTTGCAGCCCTGCAAACTTGCTGTATCGACGTCCGGGGCCGAATGGCGCGGGCCGCCTCCACTGACCTAGTGGAGTCTACTCTGAGGCTCGTAGGGATAGGAGCCCTCAGACTCAGAAAGCTTCTTAAATTGGAGAGCAGATATATCTGGCTACTGTAGTTTTTTTATTTTTTTTTAAAAGGCAGGTAGGCCTTTTCTGTGTCGCTCTGGAAACAGAGAGGGAATTCGATTTGGAAAAAGGCGCTGCTCCGGAAGTGTATTTCCTGAGTGCTCTCTCCGAATCCAAAAGTGTGGAGAGCCTTTCCAGTACGATGAACCGGAGGTGGACAGAACGAGGGCAAGACTATGTTCTTATTCAGATGAAAGGAAGAACAACATTAGGCAAGAAGGCCAGAGAAGTCCTTAACACCACCTTGCCCTGTTGAAAGACAAAAATGGAGGCTTACAAGACAAAGCAGTCAATTCCGAAATCCACGTGATGTTTGTTACAGCCACAAGAAAGGGAGGTTTCCCAAGAAGGAAGAGTGATAGATACAGTACATCTTACAGGAGTTTGAAGAAGGCCACTTGTAAAGCCCCTGAGATCAGATCAAAACCCCAAGGCTCCGAAGGCCACTTGTAAGGAGGAATTAAGGTGCGGCACTCCCTGTAAGAAGGTCTTAACCTGTGATTTGGAAGGTATTCTTTGGAAACAGGATGGATAGCATTGAGAGAAGTGCCAGGCTTGAATGGAAACCTCTTGGAGGAACTCCAATATGGACGAAATGGCAAAGACAAGTGGGAAACAAACGTGATTGTTAAAAACACCAAGGGAAAAAAGCTTTCTCAAATATGATGTTAAATACGCCTGAGAATAAGTTTCTGAACATTGACGATAACGCTACGTGTGGCGTTCAATGCCCAGGTCGTTAAGCCCAGCCTTCTCGAGTCCTGGCGGGAAATGGGCTCTTGAAAAAGAAGATCTGGACGGTTTGGTAACCGCAGAGGTAGTGGTCTAGATGCACTAGAACCGCGTACTACGCTCGCCGTATTCAGTCTGGTGCGACGAAAAAACAGTGGGATTCCCTCCGCCTTGAACTTCTGGAAGACAGTTGGAATTAGCGGGATTCCCTCCACCTTGAACTTCTGGAAGACACTTGGAATTAGCAGAAGAGACGAAGAAAAAGAATGGAAGCAAAACTGATGCCACAGAAGCACCAGGTCATCTGACCAGAGGACAATTGGGTCACAGAACGGATCTAGAAATGCCGGGACTTTGGCGGTTAGCGTAGAAGCCATTGAGGTCTATATGCAGCATTACCCAGCATTGCCAACTATGCTAAAAGGCTTCCAGGGAAATGAACTAGTGTCCTGAGATCAGGCCCTAGCGGCTGAGGAAGAGAGTGTGCCCAATTTCGTACCCCTAGAACATGAACTGCCAACAAAAAGGTAAATGGTTTGTATTGGCCCCTTGCAGAATGCGAGCTACGTCAAGCATAGCTCCTGTGCTTCGTGAGCCCTCCTGACCACGGATGTATGCCACAGCCATGGCCATGGCGTGGACTGATTGGATCCGGAGGGAATGACCATCGGGAAGCAGGCAGAAATGCTGACTGACTAGTCTGATTGCCCGAATCTCAAGAAAATTGATCAGGAGACCTGATTCCAAAAGGGCAAGCGTCCCTGGACCGTGTGGAGGCGGGCGAGCATTCTCCAACCTAGGAGACTGGCGTCAGTAGTCAACACCCGCACAGGATCATGAAGAAAGTACTTTATCTGAATCATTAAGGACAATAACGTCCACTACCTCAGAGACCACCTGATCCGGAGGAACTGGCAAAAAATAGCGGTCCAGAAAAGATGGATATCCATCCCACACTGGCAGCAATGTCTGCCACAGAGGACGGAGATGTAGTCGAGGGAATGGTACTGATGGATTGTCGGCACCATTTTTTTTTTGGACCTGCGTTTCAGACTGCAGGAAAAGGGGACGGCCGAGAGGAAACTTCTGAGCTTCCTGGATTAGTGAAAATCTTTCCTGAAGGGGGAATTATCAACACTCGGGAAGTGTCTAGGCCTGAAACAAGGATCCTCTGAGATTGAAAAGGAATTGCGCAAGTTCTCTAACCGACCTAGACGAGTGATAGTGTCCACGGAGATGCCGACCCTCTCCGTGCAGGCTTGAAGGGGCGATCTCTTAAAAAAGGAGGTCGTCTGGGTAGAGTGGAATCACTATGCCCCGAGAGCACAGGAGAGAAATAGTGACTGATATGACCTTGGAGAACAGCCTGGGAGCAGAGGCAAGACCGAAGGTTAAAGCCGTGAACTGAAAATGGTTGTCTGCGATGGCGAAGCGGAGAAATCCTTGTGGGGCTGAGAAGGATTGGAATGAGAGGTGATAATATAGGAAAAATTCCATTTTGAAATGACGCACCCTGACAAACTTGTTCGTCAGTTTTACGTCTAGGATGGGACGCACGGTTCCATCCTTCTTTGGAACCACGAACAGGTTTGGGTAAGACCGTTTGAACCTGTCTGTGTGTGGGACCGTGACAATGGTTCCATAGATGCGGAGTACATGAATGGCCTAACAAGGTGGGGCTGCTTGTTCCTTTTGTCCTTAAAAAACGGGACCGGAGGAAAAGAGTTGGCGAGAGGAACAGGAATTCTATGTCCGTATCTGGAAACCACTAGATTTCCGACCCATGGTCGAAAATAACCGCCAGCCAGACCACATAAAAAACAGGAGTAGACGGATGCCTACCCTGTCCGGGTCTTTCAGATACTGCAATGAGTCATTGAGCAGAGAAACTTGTGGGAAGGGGTACCCTTGAGTTGGACCGTGAGGGTCTGCGTTTCCAGGAATGGAAGAGCTTAAGGAAGTTAGAGATTTCATTGAAGCGGAATCTGCTCGCCACTCTCGGAGCCATAGGGCTCTGCTGATGGTACTGGCATTGGAGCTATAAGAGCGTCACCGTCTGCTGTATGGAGGGATGCATGTACCCATAATCCCCGGCCCAGGCTATTTGGTAATCCAGACTAACCACCTAGTTAGGCAAGCTATTGTTTTGACTGTTCTTGGCTAGGGCCCTAGTCCAAACCACCATGGCTCTGGCCACCTAGGTGACGGCGAGGGAAGGGAAGAGAGTTGTCCCAGAAACCTTAAAAGGCTGTCCACGGGCCAATTGGACTGTCAGTGGGAATTGTAATAGACAAGCCGTCAGTCAAAGACAGTAGAGGTTAGTAAGCGAGTCGCAATATAGGATCCATTGTTGGAGACTCCGTCCACTCTATTTTTAGAGAGTGGACAAAAGGGTACCGTGATTAAACGGTTTTAGCTCAGAGAATCATTTGACCGGCAACCGCTATATCTCTGACGTATGTCAGAAACTAAGGGAGATTAGTAAAAAACTCTGTAAAGACGTTTGGTCCCTTGAAGGTCTCAGTGAGATAAAGACTAATTGTTGACATTTTACGGCTCTCAGAGCTCTATTAACCAGTTCGATGAGGGCCTCTAAGGATTCCTGGTAGTCTAGCGAATCCGGATATAAGGCCACGAGACTCATATCCTGAGTCATGTTTGCTGCAATCCCCAGTGACGGGGGAGCTGGAAACGGAGAGGAGCTGGAAACGGAGCGGCCACATGAGACTCATATCCTGAGTCATGTTTGCTGCAATCCCCAGTGACGGGGGAGCTGGAAACGGAGCAAGCGTACACCAATAAACAGCAGAATGCCTGGGGGACGATTTACTGAGACGTTAGCTAGAAAATTTGGGCATTTTTTGCTGCTGTCCGCCCGTCTGAAGACTCGAAGGGCAGAGGGGCCTTCCTTGTAAGGTAAACTGAAGCCGGAGGCATTGCCCATTCGTTGGGCTCCTGTGAGATGATGGAGACTGCACAGATTGCAGTGGGGAGCCTTCGCGGCTGTGGGGCATTACCCGCAGTACACTAGGCGTAAGCGTGCGTTCTATGACTCAGTGCTCCAAGGTCATATGTCCGTGCCGCCAGAGACGGCAGACCGCGTAGCGGTGACAGAGGAGTAACAAAGGTCACAGGAGATTGCAAACCACTCGACATCCGCACTGATTATCTCCTCAATCCACCATCTCTTTGATAGGGAGGTGGAGAGGTTTTGTTAGCCTCCAGTCAGCATCCACTTTTGGGCAGTGGTGATATAGTGGGGCCGCACGGACGTCGCATGTAGGCTCGGAAGTTAATAGGGCCTGGAGACACAGGAGTTGAAAAACCACTCGCCATC
>VIAB01017345.1:32291-43185 GCA_009801035.1 Oophaga pumilio | reverse complement strand
GTGCGTCTTATGGTCGGAATGTAATGTGGGGAGGGGGGCAGGGGACAGCGGTGTAGTGAGATCGCAGGAGCCAGGAAAATATCCCCACCTATCAGCTGAGCAGTGAGTGGGGCTTAGCAAATAACAGCCACATGGTTCCCCAGCGCCTGATTCCTGCAGCAGCTGGGGAGATGTGTATTGGAAGGAGAAGGAGGCAGCAGAAGCAGAGTGCAGCAAGACGCATCACATACCTGACAGCACAAGGGCTGTGCTGATGCCATGCTGAATGCTCCTGTGGAGGACCTGTGATGAGGTCATGAAGAGGGCGGGCTGGAGCATCACATGACCACACAAAGCCCTGCCTCTTCATGATGTCATCACATGTCCTGCAGACACACTGTACAACAGAGAATTAATTAAAAGGTTAGTAATGACAGCACATAAAAAATCACTCTGCCATCCTGTGGTGGACTATAACTCCCAGCATGCCATAGGATCTGCAGGACATGCTGAGAGTTATAGTTCTCCCATGGGATCTTAAAGCAGCACTCCAGTGTTATTTTTCAGTGCTTGTTTCGTGCTTTAAATATAAGCCCCCTGCGCCCATTCATATACTCACCATCCAGCGTCTTCGCATAGTACTTTACAGACACCACACTGGTCCCGCAGCACCATCTCCTACCCGTAGCTTCCAACATAATAACATACTATTATATAGAATAACACAACATATAATAGTATGTTATTTATGTTATTAAATATTTTACCACATTTTTTGATTCAAATATATTTTTCCCTATTTTCCACCTCTAAAACCTGGGTGCGTCTTATAATCCGAAAAATACGGTAAATAGCTGCAGGGAGAGCTGCAGTATGGAGCGTTGATATATATGCTGGTATAGATAAATGCAGTGGCATTTCCCGCAGCTAATCATATCCCAATTACATACAGTGAGTATAGCGTTCATTTTGCCATTCTTACGTAGACTCTCTGCATGAACATATAATTACTGAAAATACTTATCACGGCAAGGTCTTGAGCAGCAGTAAGATTGGAAACTGCTACAGACACACATTTTATATTTCCTCTATTGTGGCATCACTGAAATATCACTGAATCCTGTGACCCATCATCCAAGGGGAGACATCATTTATGAACATATTTACCTGTACTGTGTAAGTACTCATTATTATATCTATACATATTTATAGCTAAATTCGAAAAGTCTTTCAATTGTTACCTCCCCCTTTTTTGTCTTATTTAGATCATTTTGGCGCAAGTCAAATCTGTATAAAACTCTCGATTTTTGGAATTTTTCTGTATACCCCATTCTGTAATCACCAGTAAGTATAGTTATATGAGGCATATTTCAAAATCCGGTTAAAAACTGATAATTCACTGGCTATCTCATTATTTCAGCATATACCTGAAGTGAATATCCTACAATCTTTCTAGGAACTCTACAGTTGACAGTGAGTTCATCATCTTGTTTTATTGTTATGTTTGATTTCCTAATCTTATCAGGTGTCCTTGATTAGCGCGGTGTTTATTCATTTTATATTTATTATTTCTGGTAGGTTAGCACAGAGCCTACTTATATACCACCAGCAGCTTTCAAGTTACCTGTTCATAAATTTTTTTTCACGTTTCCTTCTCTTCATCCTTCGGGGTGTAGCGCTAGTGTTTACTTATTGTTTATAGGACAGTATATCCCTCCATACAGTATTATGGCCACCACATAGTGCACCATATAGAATAATGAGCCCCATATATTGCTCCATACATAATTGGTCCCATATAATGTTCCATACTGTATATGATGAGTTTCACATAATGCTACAGTATATGATGGTCCCCATATAATGTGCCATACAGTATAGGACGGTCCCCATAGAGCATAATGAGCCCCACATATTGCTCCATACAGTATAATGAGTCGCATATAAAGCTCCATACAGTATATGATGAGCCCCATATATTGATCCATACAGAATGGGCTCCATATAATGCTCCATACAGAATAGGCCCCATATGTGCTCCATATTATGCTCCGTGCTCCATATTATGCTCCATAACCTATATGATGCCCCATAAATAATGAAACCCATATGATGCCCTAGTATATGATGGGCCCCATGGATGATGCTCCAGTGTATGATGGGCCTGTATAATGCTCCATATTTAATAGGCCCCATATGATGCTCCAGTATTTGATGGGTCCCATGGCTGATGCTCCAGTTTATGATGGGCCTATATAATGCTCCATATATAATGTGCCCCATATGATGCTCCAGGGTATAATGGGCCCCGTATATGATGCTCCAGTGTATGATGGGCCCCATTTATAATGCTCCAGTGTATGATGGGCCCCATGGATGATGCTCCAGTGTATGATGAGCCTATATAACGCTCCATATATAATGGGCACCATATGATGCTCCAGTGTGTGATGGGCCCCATGTATAATGCTCCAGTGTATTATGGGCCCCATGAATGATGCTCCAGTGTATGATGAGCCTATATAATGCTCCGTATATAATGGGCCCCATATGATGCTCCAGTATATGATGGGCCCCATGGATGATGGTCCAGTGTATGATGGGCCCCATATATAATGCTACAGTTTATAATGGGCCCTATCTATGATGCTCAAGTGTATTATGGGCCCCAGATATAATTCTCCAGTGTATAATGCCCCCCATATATTGCTCCAAACATTTAAAAAAATGAAATACCAGCATCCGACCTATTTCTTTGATTGATGGGGCGGTCAAGAAAGAGGAATATACAAAATAATGAGCCCCATATATTGGTCCATACAGAATAATTGGCCCAATATAATGCTTCATACAGTATAATGAGCCCCATATATTGCTCCATACAGTATAATGAGTCTCATATAAAGCTCCAAACAGTATATGATGGGACCCATATATTGCTCCATACAGAATGGGCTCCATATAATGCTCCATACAGAACAGGCCCCATGTGTGCTTCATATTATGCTCCTTATATAAAGGGCCCAATATGATGCCCCATAAATAATGAACACCATATGATGCTCTAGTATATGATGGGCCCCATATATGATGCTCCAGTGTATGATGAGCCCCATATAATGCTCCATATTTAATGGTCCCAACATATAATGCTCCATATATAATGGGCTCCATGTGATGCTCCATATATAATGTGCCCCATATGATGCGCCATATATAATGGGTCTCATATAATGCTCCAGTATATGATGGGCACCATGGATGATGCTCCAGTGTATGATGGGCTTATATAATGCTCCATATATAATGGGCCCCATATGATGATCCAGTATATGATGGGCCCCATATATGATGTTCCAGTGTATAAAGGGCCCTGTATATGATACTCCAGTGTATGATGGGCACAAATGCTACAGTGTATGATGGGCCCCATATATTGCTCCAAATATTAAAAAAATGAAATACCTCTCCTCGCTGGGCACTGCTTTTCTCTGGACTCCTCATCTTCCAGCTCTCTGCACTGTCATTGTTCTGGCAGAGGGCGCACAGACGTGACGTCATCGCATTCTCTGATCTGAATGTCACTGTCAGGAAACGCGGAAGATGTCACAGCGGTGGAGCAGGGAGAGACAAGTATTGCAAGTGCTGTGGCCCTGAGCAAGTAGAGGGGCCCACTCGTGGGTGCCGGCACTGGCACAGGGCCCCTCATAGTACGCCGGTGTCTCTGATTGCGGATTGGCCCCCTCCACCTGCATAGGGCCCCGGCACTTGCCCGGGTGTGCCAGGTGCTGACGCCGGCCCTGGGGGGGTTACGGACCAGTTAGGGAGGAGGAAAAACTGACATATGTTGAGGTGTAGGCTGGACTTTCAGCAGCTGCAAATGGAGGAATTGGAGAAGTCGGAGGAAGAGGAGGACAAAGCGAGCCATTTTGCTGGCAACCTTATGTGTCATCAGGGGAAGGTGGTACAAAATCCTTTGAAACCCAGGCATGTTTCATTTTAATGAAGGTGAGATAATCAACATTTTGGGTCGACAGCCGGGTCTTTCTTTCTGTCAGGATTGATCCAGCAGCGGTGAAGACTCGTTCTGATAGCACACTACAAGCAGGGCAAGCGAGTTCCTGTAAGGCATATTGTGCCAATTCATTCAAGGTGTCCAGTTTACAGGTATAGTAGTCAAAGGGGAATGGACTGTGAGGGAGAACATCGATAGTTGACAACTGATGTCTCCTGTCTGTTGCAATCGATTCAGTATTATCAGTCGTGTGAGCGGTACTCGAGAAATCAGTCCACAACATGGTCATTAAACCCCTGTCTCCAACGCCACTTCGGCTGTGTACACCACGAACACCTATTCCATTTGGCCCAGTACGGCTCGTGATAGAACCTGCACCGCTGCTGTGTGCTGGGAATGCCTCTAACAAACGGTTTTCCAGAGTTGCTTGTTTGTTCACCAATATTAGCTCTAGGTTCACCTGTGGCATGATGTAATTTGCCTTTATAGCCTGGATCGATGATGCTGGCCAACCAGCAGTTGTCATCCTTCATAATTTTGGCAATGCGGGTGTCCCTTTTTAGGATCCGCAAGACATAATGACACATGTGGGCTAATGTTCCAGGTGTCAATGATGCACTGACAGTGGTGGGTGGAGAGCCCTTTCTGCCAAATCCACATCCCTACAGTCACGCACAAACCCTGTACCTGACCTTGGCAAGCCAACATTTTCTCTTGCCCCTGAGAAGCATCCTCCTCCCCAATATAATCATCCCCCCTCATCCTCCTCCTCCTCTTCCGCTTCTTCCACAACCTCGTCCAGGACAGTTCCCTGAGCAGACAATGCCTGACTGTCATCAAGGCTTCCCTCCTCCTCATCCTCCGCTGAAGACGCCTGATCCTTAATGTGCATCAAAATTTGCATGAGCAGATGCATAAGTGGGATGCTCATGCTTATGATGGCATCATCTGTGCTTACCAGTCGTGTGCATTCCTCAAAACACTGAAGGACTTTACAGAGGTCTTTCAGCTTTGACCACTGCACAACCGACAGCTCGATGTCTGCCCTCAAACTGCCTGCCCGTGTATCCTCCCACAAATGCATTACAGCTTGCCTTTGTTCGTACAGCCTCTGAACCATGTGCATGGTGGAGTTCCACCTAGTTGCAACGTCCATGATTAGGCGGTGCTTGGGGAGGTGGAGCAATCGATGCAGCCTCTGCGGGCGAGCGACGGATGTGCGAGCACAGTCTTCGCACCTTATGGAGCAGGGCTGGTAAGTCCGGATAATTATTTAGGAAGCACTGCACCACCAGGTTCAAGGTATGAGCCAGGCAAGGTATGTGTCTGAGTTTTGCCAGGGCTATGGCCGCCACAAAATTACATCCGTTATTACTGACTACCTTGCCTGGCTCAAGATGTAGACTGCCCAGCCATGACTCAGTTTCTCGCTGCAAGTAGTTGGACAGTACCTATGCGGTGTGTCTATTGTCGCCCAAAGACATCATTTTTAAAACAACCTGCTGACGCTTACTACTAGCTGTTCAATAGTGGGACACCTCGTGTGCAACACTGCCAGCTGCGGATGGAGTGCTCATGCTACTGCGCTCTGTCGACGACCTTCGGCTTCTGGAGTAGGAGGAGGAGGGTCAAATGCCTACAGCCCACTGTTGCCTATACCGTGGGCTAGGCAGCACTGTCCCAACTCCGCTGTCCCCTGTGGACCCTGCATCCACCACATTAACCCAGTGTGCAGTGATGGACATGTAAGGGCCATGCATCTGTTGTGAGGTGCACCTTTCCACTCACTGATTGTTTGAGTGCATGGACAATGCGGTCTTTCACATGCAGGTGGAGGGCAGGGATGTCTTTTTTAGAAAAGAAGTGCCGACTGGGTAGGTCATAGCGTGGGACAGCGTAGGCCATGAGCTTTCAGAACGCTGCGCTTTCAACAAAATGGAATGGCATCATCTCTAATGAGATCAATATGGCAATGTAGGCGTTCAAAGCCAGTGTATGCGGATGAAAGAATGAGTACATTCTTGTCCTACTCAGAGTGACTGCTAGGGTGAGCCGGACTTAGGAGCTGCATATGGTGGGACTAGCGGTGGACATGGCGAACTGAGAGGGGGTTGGTGATGGTGATGGTGGTGGTGGAGGTGGTGATGGCCTAGATTCAGTCTTTCGTTGGAAAAACATTGTGATTCCCTGACTGCTTTGGCCTTGCGACGACACCTCAACATTTCATTCTGGTGGTGTGCTAATCGGTGGGCTTACAGTGGGGGAAGCGATGTAGCGTTGCTGGTACCTTCAGTCAGAGCAGGTGAACGTGTGCTACCTGAGGTTTTGTAGTCCGTCCACGCTTGCAAGTGCATGGTGTTTAAATGTCTAAGCATGCAACTGGTATTCAAATTTCGGATATTTTTCCCCTCGGCTAAAGGTCCTTCCGTACTTCTTACAGATAACCTTTGCTTCATCAATAGGATTTTGGTCAAAAAAGTGCCACACTGCACTCTTCCTACTATGGGATAAATTTTGTCCTGCAAATCTTTTTGTTTTTTTAACACGTTTTTGGACTGCTACGGGCCTGCCAGATAACCGTAGCTGCGATGTCGATGCCTGCTGCGGATCCTCCTCCTCTTTTGAGCTTTTGCCAGCGGCACCCTCTTCCCCTAATGGATGCCAATCAGGGTCAACAACGGGGTCATCCATCACCTCCTCTTCAATTTCATCTGCACCTTCCTCTGTGTCACCCTGTAAGGTGGTATAGTATGCGGGAAGAGGCACCTGAGTTTCATCAGGGTCAGAATCTGGCTCAGTAGACTGCAAGTGCAATGCAGTGCTCTGAGTGAATGTACCAGCAGAATCATATAGCAGTGGCTGTGCACCAGTGCACTCCATGTCATATTCAGCTTGGACTGGGGAATTCAGGATTTCACTTGATAACCCAGGCACGATATGTGAAAAGAGCTCCATGGAGTAATCTGAAGTGTGGCCTGCCGCATCCTTCACTTTTGGTGGGGGTGAAGGACACAAGAAAGGTGTTGTTCCTGACCAGGAGCCTGCACTGATGACTCATTGCTTGCAGTTTTTGAAACTTCAGAAGAGGAGTCGATAGGGCTGGAGGCTGTTTTGGCAATGTAAGTCAAAACCTGTTCCTGATGCTTCAGCTTTAAAAGGGTTTTACCTACTCCCAGAAAATGGAGCCTTCCAGGCCTTCTGGAGCCAGACGATGACGCAGGCTCAACAACTCCTGCCTTAGGTACTATTGTGTTTTTGGCGCTACCAGCAGATGCACCACCACCAGCACCATCAGTACCAGCTGCCCCCCCCTCACCCACGTCCGCGGCCTCTTCCACCATACTTCCTCATGTTTAGAAAAATGTACCAAAAAAAACAGCAGATATATGGTACTGTATGAGGAACGTACAGCTGTATACTGTGTAGGGCAAAATTTAAGTCTCCGTATATATTTCCGGAGTCACACACAGACGCTCTCTCAGTATGGATTTCACTGTAATACAAAGAGCAGATATACTGTACTGTATCAGAAGCGGACAGCCGTATACGGTGTAGGGCAAAATTTAAATCTCCGTATATATTTCGGGAGTCACACACAGACGCTCTCTCAGCATGGATTTGACCATAGTACAAACAGCAGAAATATGATACTGTATTAGAAGCATACAGCAGTATACGGTGTAGGGAAAAATTTAAATCTCCGTATATATTTCAGGAGTCACAGATAGTCAGCATGTATTTGTCCGTGATACCAGTCGGTACACGGTAGTGTGTGAGGAGCGTACAGCTCTATACGGTGTGGGAAAAAATGAACGCTCGGTAACTGTGCAGAAAAAATAAATAAAAGTATTAGTGCTGTGTAAAAAGCAGTCTGCAGAGCAGTGTACACACAGCAATACAGCTATCAGGCAGCCTAATAACCAGTGCTGCTGCACACAAGAAAATCCTCCCCTGTCACTGCACACTAACTGTACAGCACAATTGCTATCAGCACAACCACAAAACTGGAAACTTCTCTTTCTCCAGCTCTAACTCTCTCCCTACTGATAAACAGCAACCTCTCTCTACTGTTAATATCGGCAGAAGTAAAATGGATATCGGCGGTCAGGGCTTTTATAGACACTATGATGCCCCCCAAAGCAAGCCAATCACTGCAATGCCTTTCTCTACGATGGTGGTGGACGCTTCACATGTCATCTCGTTGCCCACAGTGTACGTCCTTGCTCATTGGCTGAAAAAAGGCACCTGCAAGCATTCTGAGAAATCCGACTTTGGCACTCTTTTTGCCGACCGCATGTCCGATCTCATGCTATGGTCGGCAAAAGTCGGCGACTAACTAATCTGGCCGACCTGTTTTGCTCAACTCTAGTATTCGCCAAACATGAGGACGACTTCGTGTGCACCTCAGCCATTACGCACGGCATCCCCACTGAAAGGACAGCCCCCATCAGGGGACGATATCGGCAGATCCCAGTGAAGACACTGCTGAGCC
This sequence comes from Oophaga pumilio, assembly GCA_009801035.1. NCBI lineage: Eukaryota > Metazoa > Chordata > Amphibia > Anura > Dendrobatidae > Oophaga > Oophaga pumilio. Next base: position 34,699 of record VIAB01017345.1, on the reverse strand, counting down.
AAATGCTGCGAAAAGGGGTTATCTATTAAAGCCAGAGTCACTGGGCAGCCCCCATAGTGTTGGTGTGGAAAAAGGACGGCACTCTGCGGTTCTGTGTGGATTACCGGAAGATGAACGCCTGCACCATCAAAGACTCATATCGGCTCCCTCGTATAGATTAGTCCCTGTCGGCCCTGGGGCAGGAGAAATATTTTACAAAGTTGGACTTGACCAGTGGATACTGGCAGGTATCGATGTCAGAAGAAGATTGGGCAAAAACTGCCTTCATTCTTCCAATGGGACTTTTCAAGTTCAACCGGATGCCGTTTGGACTGGCCAGCCTTCCAGGGCATAATGGAGCAGTGCCTAGTCGACCTCAACTTTGAAGCCACTCTGATATACTTGGACGACATCATCTCCCGGAGGGAGCGCAGCTGATCGTGGGCGAGTATCAGCTGATTATCACAGCTGACACCCGGCACTATGTGCCAGGGGAGGTCAAAGATGATCGCAGTGTTCCGGCGGTATAGGTAAGCATTGTGCAGGGAGGGGGCTCCCTGCGTGCTTCCCTGAGTCCCTCAGAGCAGCGCGATGTGATCGCGCTATTCTGAGAGCCTCCTTCCTGCAGGTCCCCAGATCCAAGATGGCTGCAGGGTCCTTCCGGGTCCTGAAGGGAGGTGGCTTCCTCAGTGCCTGCTGAGAGCAGGCATTGAGAAAGCCTGCTGCACTGAATGTGAGATTGCTGATCTGAAACAGTGCACAGTGTCAGATCAGCGATCCACCTCTATACAGTGTTGCCCCACCCTGGGACAAAGTAAAAAAATTTAGAAAAATATAAAAATAACATATGTAAAAAAAGAAATCCTAAATAAAGAAAAAAAAAATATTCCCCAATAAATTCATTTCTTCATGTAAATAAAAAAAAACAATAAAAGTACACATATTTAGTATTGCCGCTTCTGTAACAACCCGCCCTATAAAACTGTCCTTTTAGTTAACCCCTTTAGTGAACCCCTTAAAAAAACAATGATATATCATCATTCCACCGAACAAAAAGTGGAAGTACACGCGATCAAAAAGACGGATATAAACATGGTACCGCTGAAAACGTCATCTTGTCCCGCAAAAAACGAGCCACCATACAGCATTTTCAGTGAAACAATTAAGTGCCCGAAAATGGTACCAATAAAAATAACAACTCATCCTGCAAAAAATAAGACCTCACATGACTCTCAAAATGTGATGATGCAAAAACTAATTTTTCCAATAAAAAGCGTCTTTTAGCATGCGACAGCTGCCAAACATAAAAACCCGCTATTAATAGTAAATCAAACCCCCCTTTATAACCCTCTTAGTAAGGGAAAAATAATAAAATTAAAAAAATGTATTTATTTCCATTTTCCCATTAGGGTTAGGGTTGGGGCTAAAGTTAGGGTTAGAGTTGGGGTTAGGGTTAGGGGTGTGGTAGGGTTTGGTTTGTGGTTAGGTTTATGATTAGGGTTGAGATTAGGGTTAGGGGTGTGTTGGGGTTAGGGTTGGAGTTAGAATTGGGGGGTTTCCACTGTTTAGGCACATTAGGGGCTCTCCAAACATGACATGACGTCTGATCTAAATTCCAGCCAATTTGGCGTTGAAAAAGTCAAACAGTGCTCCTAACCTTCTGAGCTCTGCCATGCGCCCAAACCGTAGTTTACCCCCACATATGGGGTATCAACGCACTCAGGACAAATTGCACAATAACTCTTGGGGTCCGATTTCTTCTGTTACCCTTGGGAAAATAAAAAATTGGGGGCGAAAATATCATTTTTGTGGAAAAAAATATGATTTTTCATTTTTATGACTCTACGTTATAAACTTCTGTGAAGCATTTGGGGGTTCAAAGTTCTCACCACACATCTAGATAAGTTCCTTTGAGGGTCTAGTTTCCAAAATGGGGGTTTCCACTGTCTAGGCACATCAGTGGCTCTCCAAACGCGACATGACACCCGCAAACCATTCCATTGAAGTCTGCAATACTAAACATCACTACTTCTATTCCAAGCCCCGACGTGTGCCGACACAGTAGTTTTCTCCCACATATAGGGTATCTGCGTACTCAGGACAAATTGGACAACATCTTTTGAGGTTCCATTTTTCCCGTTACCCTTGGAAAAATAAAAAATTGGTGACTTAAATATCATTTTTGTGGGAAAAAAATAAGAATTTTTATTTTCATACTCAGGCATTATAAACTTGTGTGTAGCACTTGGGGGGTTCAAAGTGCTCACCACAGATCTAGATAAGTTCCTTAGGGGGTCTAGTTTCCAAAATGGGGTCACTTGTGGGGGTTTTCCACTGTTTAGGCACATCAGTTGCTCTCCAAACGCGGCATGGCATGCTGCCAAATCTGCGTTGAAAAAGTCAAACTGTGCTTCTTCCCTTCCGAGCTC
>VIAB01017344.1:8957-37552 GCA_009801035.1 Oophaga pumilio | reverse complement strand
TTTCGCTTCCAATTTGCTGCTGCACAAGATAGCGCTCACAGCAGAAGCAGTGCCATCTAACACTGAGCTGCAGCAGTGAGAATGGTGGCGACGGGGAAAATGGCTGGGTCTTATAGGGCAAGGACATGTGACATACACAGACAATGACACATGCCCTTGCTTGTGTGAAAAAAAAAAATTTGCTCCGTGTGTGCGCTGCTGATAGGCTGACAGACTGCACCGCCCACTGGAAATGCGGTAAAGAGAAAAAAAAATGGAGATCTTCATTATTTCTGCAGAGATCCATCCCATGCCCCTCCCCTCGCCCCGCTGTACACTCAAACTGTGTATTAACATTGATTCTCAGCATTACTGAGAAAAAATCCAGTTACGATTTTGGTGCACGAACAGTATCGAATATAACCTCGAACAACCGGATTTTTTCCATAATCGTTTGGGTTCGTCGAACGGCTCGAACACCGCCCAAAACAGCTCGAATTTGAGATTGGCGAACAGTTCGATTCGAACACCACTCATCTCTACTGATAACCTATACATGGGAGAAAACTACTGTATGGGCACACGTCGGGGCTAGGAAGGGAAGTAGTGATGTTTTGCATTGCAGACTTTGATGGAATAGTCTGCGGGCATCATGTCGCGTTTGGAGATCCCCTAATGTGCCTAAACAGTGGAAATCCCCCACAAGTGACCCCATTTTGGAAACTAGACCCCCAAAGGAACTTATCTAGATGTGTGGTGAGAACTTTGAACTCCCAAGTGCTTCACAGAAGTTTATAACGTAGAGCCATAAAAATAAAAAATCATATTTTTTTTCCCCAAAAATGATATTTTCGCCCACAATTTTTTTTTTTACCAAGGGTAACAGAAGAAACTGGACCCCAATAGTAATTGTGCAATTTGTCCTGATTACGCTGATACTCCATATGTGGGAGAAAACTACTGTTTGGGCGCATAACAGAGCTCAGAAAGGAAAGAGCACCATTTGACTTTTTCAACGCTGAATTGGCTGGAGTTGAGATCAGACGCCATGTCACATTTGGAGAGCCCCTGATGTGCCTAAACAGTGAAAACCCCCCAATTCTAACTCCATCCCTAACCACAACACACCCCTATACCTAATGCAAACCCTAATCATAACCCTAAACACAAACCTAACCCTAACACACCCCTAACCCTAATCCCAACCCCAACCCTAATCCTAACTTTAGCCCTAACTATAACCCTAACCCTAACCATAATGGGAAAATGGAAATAAATACATTTTTTAACTTTATTATTTTCCCTAACTAAGGGGGTGATAAAGGGGGGTTTGATTTACTGTTTTTATGTTTGACAGCTGTTACACGCTAAAAGACGCTTTATTTTGCAAAAAATAGTTTTTGCATCATCACATTTTGAGAGCTATAATTTTTTCTTGTTTTGGCTCACAGAGTCATATGAGGTCTTATTTTTTGCAGGACGAGTTGACGTTTTTATTGGTACCATTTTCGGGCACATTACATTTTTTGATCGCTTTTTATTACGTTTTTGGGAAGCAGAATGAACAAAAAACAGCAATTCATGAATTTCTTTTTTAGAGGGGGAGTTTATACCGTTCCGCGTGTGGTAAAATTGATAAAGTAGTTTTATTCTTCGGGTTAGTATGATTACAGTGATTCCTCACCTATGTCATTTTATTATGATTTGGCGCTTTTACACAATAAAAACGATTATATATAAAAAATAATTACTTTTGCATCGCTTTATTCTGCAAGCTATAAATTTTTTTGCTGATGATGCTGTATTGTGGCTCATTTTTTGCGGGACAAGATGACGTTTTTAGCGGTACCATGTTTATTTATATGCGTTTTTTTGATCGCTTGTTATTCCACTTTTTGTTCGGGGGTATGATGATAAATCATTACTTTTTTGCCTTTTTTTTTTTTAAGGGGTTCACTAAAGAGGTTAACTAATGGTAAAGTTTTATAGGGTGGGTCGTTACGGACGCGTCGATACTAAATATGTGTGCTTTTACTGTAGGTTTTTTTTATTTAGATGAAGAAATGAATTTATTGGGGTTTATTTCTTTTCTTTATTTAGGAATTTTTTTTTTTACACGTTATTTTTATTTTTTTCTATTTTATTGCTTTGTCCCAGGGTGGGACATCATTGTATAGAGTTAGATCGCTGATTTGACACTGTGAACAGCACTCTATCAGATCGGCGATCTCACAGGCAGTGTAGCAGGCTTTCTCAGCGACTGCTCTCAGCAGGCACTGAGGAAGCCGCCTCCCTGCATGACCCGGAAGGACCCCGCGGCCATCTTGAATCTGGGGTCCTGCAGGGAGGAGGCTCTTGGTACAGCGCGATCACATTGCGCTGTTCTGTGGGTCTCAGGGAAGCACGCAGGGAGCCCCCTCTCTGCGCGATGCTTCCCTATACCGCCGGAACACTGCGATCTTCTTTGATCGCAGTGTGCCGGGGGTTAATGTGTCGGGAGCGGTCCGTGACCACTCCTGGCACATAGTGCCGGGTGTCAGCTGTGATAATCAGCTCACTCCCGGCCGCGATCAGCAGAGCTCCCCTCGGGAGCGCAGCTGATCGCATATGACGTACTATTCCGTCCATCGGAATTAAGTCCCAGGGCACATGGACAGAATAGTACGTCTGATGGCAGAAAGGGCTTAAATAGATTAAAAATTAATAAACTTAAAAGACTTAAAAATATTCCAAAACATCAACACGTTTTGGGGATGGATTACAGTTTACTGTTGGTTTGATGAAACGTCAGATACTTTTCAGCCTAATTTAATAATATGTTACAAGTTATTATATTTTATCAAGGCTTTTTAATTAATAAATATTTTATTTAATTACTTCACAACATATGACATACATTTACATGATATACTGTATCCCTGAATTTGATGTAGGGTCACGCAGCGAGCCCACATCTTTCCCGACAGATGATGGCTGATTTAATTAACAATCATGTGCCTTTAACAGCAGCAGGTAGAATTTCTGACAGCAGCAATCAACATGCACTGGCAAAAGGGTGCATCATTCCACACATCCATCGGTGCACCCATGACATCATAGCAAGGTATCAGTGGGTTGCTATGACAGTTGTTGGTCTGCTGAAGACCCCGTGTTTGTCATGGCGATTCTCCTGTGAAAGACAGCCTGTGGCAATAATCTGAAATCATAATTGTACCTATATATACTGTATATCAGTTCTGATGCACTGCTATGTATAGCACAAGCCATCTCAGCTTTAAGTCCCCTAAGGTGACTATTGAATACAGTAAAAAGTTAAAAATTGTTTTTAAAAATATGAAAAAAATAAAAAAACACAAACGTTCAAATCACTCCCAATTTTCTCCATTAAAAATAAAACAATTAAAAAATACACATCTTTTATATTGCTACATTCATAAAAGTTTGATCTATCAAAATATAAAATAAATTAATCTCATCAGTAAGTGGAGTAATGAAAAAAGAATCGAAATGTCAGAACTGTGTACTTTTGGCTGTTGCAACATTGCAATAAGAGGCGATAAAAATATTGTATCTACCCAAAATGGTATCAGTAAAAGTGTCAGCTCAGGTTGAAAAATAAGCCCTCCCACCACACCATATCCTGAAAATTTTATAGCGTGATGGATCTCCGAAAATGACAACAATTTCAAATTTTTTTTTACAAATTCTAAACATTTTTTCACCACTTAAATAAAAGAAAAATGCATGTTTGGTATCTCCATTATCGTTCTGACCTGGAGAATCATATTCCTAGGTCAGTATTATCGTATAGTGAATATGGTTAAATAAAAACTCAAAAAACAATTGTGAAATTAAATTTTTTTTGCAGTTTCAATGCAATTTTTTCCTGCTTTCCAGTGCATCATATAATAAAATGAATGGTGTTATTTAAAAGTACAACTTTTCCCTCCGAAAAAACAAGCTCTCATATTGTTATGTGGATGGAAAACTAAAAAAGTGATGGCTCTTGGAAGAGGGGGAGTAAGAACTAAAAACGAAAAGCTTGAAAATTGCTGTGATGTGAAGGAATTAATCTAAAATAAATATAGTTTTTATCAAGCTTTCCTTTTTTGGTGCATCTGATTCCTTAGGATTCCTTAAGATTTTCCTTTTCTGCTTGCTCCATTACATCGTCAGTTAGCCTTTTGTGTGCCCAATAAATGTGCATCCAGCAGTCCATTTGTGTAGAAACTTGAAACTGAACTTTCACATGACTTGGTTCCCCACAAATAATGTCAAACCACCTGGATGGCAGTGCCTTTATGCTCAGCTTTGAAGGAAGATATTTAGATGCCATTAATTATAGTATAAAGCCATCTCTGTGTTATACTGCAATGTGGCAGAAACTGTGGTCCACTAATGAGAATTTACATTGTGCTGCAAGGTAGATTGTATGGACAACAGAAGCACATAAGGCCAGGCTCTTTGCATGTGTTTTATGATTCACTGAGTCATTGTTTTGCAATGCACTGCCGGTGTGGACCAGATGTTTAAAGGTGACACATTCATGCCAGCCAACGCTTATATGCTTCCTCCACATCCTACTCAATGAACAGCACTGCATCCCCATTAGCAATAGGGCAAAAAGTTGTATGAAATGTCACCCTGTATGACTCCTAGTCAACTAAACTGAGCAACCTAGTAAGTGCCAATGCCATAAATATTGTGTCTGCCATGCAATAGGAAAATAACATGCTGCACAGCACATACCTGAAATTAGATTTTACATTTTTTTAATATACCTATAGGAAAAAAGTTGTGCTCATTATAGTGTGTGGCCACTTCAGCTGTTGTTTTGTGGCAAAGAATTCCCTACATTGGTTCTCCAACTCTGCGAGATTTTCAGAGACAGAGAGATATGTTACACGTTTGTCTCGGCTGTGAAGGGCTTCACCACTTTCAACTATGGTCACTGCCCTCGCTTGTGTTTTACGCTGGGTTTTACAAGTGGCCCAGCATGCTCCTATGGCATTATGTCCATAGGCTTACATAAGGCCCATTGAGACACACATCTGTGTCTTTGTATTTAGACTTTTGGCTCTGTTTGTTTTCTTGCTTCTTCCTTTGTCCTGGCTGCCTGTGGTCTACAATGCTCCAAGTCCTCACTCCATCAGTGCCTTCCTGCTGCTACAACAATGCCCAGGATCCATGTGACCACCCGGACCTCATGCTTAGAGTGTCCATCTCACTTTTGATTTCCAAATTGGAATTGTGATGGAATTCACCACTGCATATGTTATAGCATATGTTCAATTAACATCAGGTGTTGACGTGATGGATAATATTGTACAACAGAGAAAATTGAGCTAGTGTTATCTTGACATTCTACATTGGTGGTAGGTAAATTCCGACAGAAGGACCCTGTGCAAGATTAAACCCCTGTGCAGCAATTGGCACAATGTACAAAAATTGTAATAAAATAATTGGAGGGATTCTATGATTCCAAATTTATGCATGGTCAACCAGGCAGATACATTTTTAGTAGGCCCTTTGCAGGAAAATTCAATTGTTTTTGTGGGCTTACATGCAATGATATAATGGTCTGTTTGCTGACAAAACATAAAAAAGGATCATTTATGGACATATTTGTTTTTATGTTACAAATAAAGGTGAGCAGATCTGGTAAAATTAAAATGTGCCTGTTCACATGGTTTTTCCCTGAAATCTTGATCAGCGGAGAAGTTATAATGTACAGTACAGACCAAAAGTTTGGATACACCTTCTCATTCAAAGATTTTTCTGTATTTTCATGACTATGAAAATTGTAGACTCACACTGAAGGCATCAAAATTATGAAGTAACACATGTGGAATTATACAATACACTTTACAAAAAAGTGTGAAACAACTGAAAACATGTCTTATATTCTATGTTCTTCAAAGTAGCCACCTTTTGCTTTGATTACTGCTTTGTGCGCAGAAAAAGTGAACGGATGGACACTACATGCCTGGTTCCCACCGTGAAGCATGGAGGAGGTGGTGTGACGGTGTGGGGGTGCTTTGCTGGTGACACTGTTGGGGATTTATTCAAAATTGAAGGCATACTGAACCAGCATGGCTTCCACAGCATCTTGCAGCAGCATGCTATTCTATCCGGTTTGCGTTTAGTTGGACCATCATTTATTTTTCAACAGGACAATGACCCCAAACACACCTCCAGGCTGTGTAAGGGCTATTTGACCAAGAAGGAGAGTGTTGGGGTGCTACGCCAGATGACCTGGCCTCCACAGTCACCAGACCTGAACCCAATCGAGATGGCTTGAGGTGAGCTGGACCGCTCACCGCTTTGATTTTGAATAAATCCCCAACATTGTCACCAGCAAAGCACCCCCACACCATCACACCACCTCCTCCATGCTTCACGGTGTGAGCCAGGCATGTAGAGTCCATCCGTTCACCTGCGTGCAAAGCAGTAATCAAAGCAAAAGGTGGCTACTTTGAAGAACCTAGAATATAAGACATATTTTCAGTTGTTTCACACTTTTTTGTAAAGTGTAATGTATAATTCCACATGTGTTAATTCATAGTTTTGATGCCTTCAGTGTGATTCTACAATTTTCATAGTTATGAAAATACAGAAAAATCTTTGAATGAGAAGGTGTGTCCAAACTTTTAATCTGTACTGTATCTTATTATACTCTAGGGTCTGTCCAGATCCCAGAACGGTTCTGTGAATATGCCTGCAAAGGTCACAGCACATTCTGCCATGCCTTGCAGTCACATGCGCTGAACCATACCAAACTTAGCCAATTCGGAAAAGTCAGAGGAATTCAGCGATACCACGATGATCTGAAGATGCTACAATGACAGGAAAAGTGGTCGTGAATAGTGAAATGGTAAGACAGGTGAGTATAAGGATTTTTTTTATTTTCTAACATTTTGATAGTCTATTATGGTTCAGAAAAATGGCGCCAAGTGGCCACTATTTTGCTGGCAAATTCTGGAAAATCGGCATTTAGGCAAAAGTTGATTTTTATAAAATTCAAGTAAAATTCAATTTCATTTGAATATATTCCCTCATCTCTAGTTATAAAGCATGAAAAATCTCTCTGTGCTGTACATTATTAAAGAGGCTGTTGGTTGCTATCCATTTACCCAAAGCCAGATATGGTGAGGTAAGTTTTATGTTTCTAAAACTGCGTTTATATTAAAGTGCTGCAAAAGAGTGCAAAAGAGAGTTTCTATGAGGAATATTTATAATATTGACAATTTGTTTCACTGCAAATACATTTTTTTTATTTTACAAAGAAGTTGAATTTAAGTTTAAAAAAATGTAATCCTCCCTATAAGGAGCACAAGAATGAAATTAATATTTTTGACATTATTTTAAATAAAAATATGTTACTTATATTCTAAAAATAATAATAATAATACATATAATTATTCAAAAATTACAGTTTTATTAATAAATCCTAAATGTCAAAAACAATTGCAAATTAAGCAATATGCTGCCGTTGAACAGGTCACATCTGCTTGTGTAAAATATAGCTTTTGAAAAGAAGTACTTCATTTTCAGCTAGATGGTATTTGAAATAAGTGTGAAAAATGGAAGAGGTATTGAAGTCTGACAATTTCTTTTGAATCGAGAAGATTTTTTTTACACATGAAAAGATTCAATTTGTTTTGCAGCAAATAAAGTACAATAACTGTAATCACACTTGATGCAAATATATGCACAGCCATCTTTCTGGAAAACAAATAGAATCTATTACCTATAATAATTACCATACTTGATGCGGAACTTTTGGAAAATGAACATACAACTCATTTGGCTGAATCATTATTTATTGATGCATGAGTCGAAGGTATTCTTCATGCTCAATATCAAATACCATTTCCAGTTAATTAAATTACCTTGGTTATATAAATAAACAGTTACATTGGTAGACATTGCTTTATTGTTAAGCACATACAAAAGTAAATCTGCTGCTATTAGTTAGAAGCAATGTTATTAGAAATGTTAAATTAACTAATAGAATAAATATTAACATTACGTTATCTACAAAAGAGTATGGGGTTATTTCTCCCATTTTTTTACCAGTTTTCTGTCCCAAAACACTTTTGCAAAAAATATGCCACAATTTTATATTTTACATGCTCTGTAGACTTTTAAGAAGCAGATCTCATCTGGTTCATGATTAAGAATGCAAATAAGGATTGAGATAATCAGTGTTATGTCTAAAAATGTGCTAAATTCATTAAACATCAGGTGACACAGTAAGCATGGTGCAAATAGAAAAAGCGCAGCACAAGCAAAACTGACCTAAACAATTACTCTGAGTCCTACCATAGAATATGCAAAATAAAGAAAATGAAGTAATGAATTAGCAAAATTATATAAGTCATGTCCAGCACTCCAAATATAATTGATGGTTTTATATGATCATTTTATTACACATTCTGATCTGGGCCAAACAGCTAACAGTGTCATCATTTCCTATGTGCCAGTATAACACTGGTGCAAAACTGTGCTTAAAATGGATTGGCCAGTACTTTTTTTTATTGGCGGCCTATCCTTAGGATAGGCTATCAATATTTGATCTAAGGGGGTGCAATATACTGGCACTGGCTGCAGACAGAAGTCCTTGGGTGGTGCCAGAGCAGTAAGGCCCTCATTTCTATAGTGGTCAGGCCAAGATCTGCAGGTACACTTCCTATTCAAATGAAAAGTAGGTGGAACTGTAGTACCCAGCCCCAAGACTATAGTTTTGATTATGCTGCTATGTTTCGGTAGCATCCAAGAGCTTAAGAATCGGTATCAGTAATAGCTGATTGGAAAAGGTACGTGGTATTGCACCCCTTCTAATCATTTATTGATCCTACTAATAGGTCTTCATTAAAAAAAAGTAGTGGGAAACATCTTTAAAGTATATTTTTGTTTAAAAAATTGAGAAAGGCAAACCCTGCACATACAATTATTGCTTTATGTATTGAATGTTGTTTTTCTTTAAAAAATCAACATGAGATTTTTACAGACATCTATACAAATACCCTGTAAATGCCTACCTGATGCTTCTCATGAATGGTTTTTCAGTGGCTCTTATGCTAAGACTGTATGTAGGGCAGGACCACATACCATGGTGACTGCCGCAGCACGGTTCTGGAGGTGCATTAATCCAGTAGCTCAACAAACAGACCAGATTCTCAGTAACCTTAATGCCCCTTAAATGGCAGAACATTTTCTAGAAAAACTTCCAGTTTTATGGGATCCTGGAATGCAAAGCATACAAACCTATGAGGACCCTCTCCTAGTGAAACAGTGAGATCCAGCGAGATTTCATTTTTTGTACTAAACCAGTCCTCCTAGGTACTTTACTAAGTTATTACCAAATGGTAACTGCGATATTGATTTTACCTTTCAGTAACAGCTTATTCAATGCAGGGGCTCTGGGTTAGTGCATCACTTTCGGGGTGTCTGCTATTTCCGCTCATCAGGTTGGGGACAAAGCTCGCAGCAGTGATCACAGCCCCTTCCCCATGGTTATGTCTCTTTTGAGAATCTTGGAATGTACTGGGGATTCTCAAAGTGCCATCAAACAGGAAACTGGTAAAACAAAGCAGTTAGAGGAGACAGGGAACGGAATGGAATTTTTAATTAAAGTATATCAGAAAAGTAGTTAGATTATTACATTAAATAGATAGACATTTAGGTTTAAATCAGTGCTACTTTTGCACGACCGCTTTAAGGTGTAAACAGTTCTGCTTCAGTTCTGGGGGGTGACAGACTAAATAAAGAAAAAAATGTATGACAAGTGGATTTGAGCAAATCCTCCAAATTTTTCAATGCCAATTGAATGTTCCTCATTACGCCCTGAGGTCTCTGAAGACCACAGAGCATATTAAAAATAGAATGTAAAATAAAATAAAATAATACTCACCTCACCTCTTACCTTTCACATTTTCCCCACAGCATCTTTTTTTACCCTTCCCCTGTTGCTCTTTTTCTCTTCAGCTGTTTTAAACCAGTCTGTAGCTACTAGCTCAATTAGACAGCTGATGTTACTTGAGTGACACATTGCAACTGCATGACATATGCCACAACGGTACTGCAGTGATGTCAGAGGCCTCTCGAGCTGGAACCCACTGCCCAGGTTAATGAGGCCAATTTAAATGCATGTTAAGGTTTAAGTAAAAAATAAGAGCTGCAGAGGATCAGACAATGGGCTTTAAGGGGTTGAAGGGCAGGTTCTGCAATGTGGAGGTCAAAGCTGGCCACCATTATGCTTAATTCATGTGGAGCAAATTGCAAAAGAAAATTCAAGGATAGTTCAGTTACACTCCAAGTAATTTGTTCATTTCTAATGAAAAGTATATAATAGAAAACAAGAGCATTAAAAATACTGTCAGTAAAATCAAGTAGTAATAAAAAAGATGGAGAATATGACACTGCAAGGTAGATGATTTAATTAGGCTTATCTCCGAATCACTAAATTTATCCCCACCCACCTACATATTAAATAATGTGCAAGATGTTTAAAGTCAGAAGGAAAGTGGAACTAATTAATAGGCTGCAATTTGTAATACATTTAAATTTTCTCCTGGAAATGTGATGACATTTTGAAGAATTGCAGAAATGTGTAGGATTCTAAATCAAATAAACGCATGTCACTGTACAGTATGCTAAATGAACCAATCTTTATCTGATGAATACTTTATGCTGTGTAACCAAGATACCAACATGCACTAGACAAATGTTGAAAGAGATTAACTTCTGAAAAGGATATTAGCTGTATATGTAATGCTGACAATTAAATTACCAAAGTCATTCATGTGTTCAACACTTGAATATATCCAACACTTTACACTACACTATTTTCAATAAAAACATCTATATTGTAAACTTTTTTCTTTATATAAAGCTTTTAACATCCATCCATCAAGATAACACCGATGGATGCATTGAGGTCCTATTTCCTAAAAGTGCAAAACCATTGTAAAATGTGGGACATCTCCTATTCCACTCTATAAGGGCTGCCAAAGTGTCATTCATCTTACATCCCTTTGGGGCAGGTGAATGAAATTTGAAAAAATAACAATTTCATATCTTCTTTCAATTTATAGCGTATGTTTTCTCTTAAACCCTTTACCCTCAAGTGTGGTTTGCATGTTAATCACTGGGCCAATTTTTACAAAAACATGACCCCTCTTTCTGTGTAATGGGGCCTGTCTGTTATCCTATTCCTTCTGCCGGGAAACAGGGGACACAGCCTTGATAGTTCCGGACACAGCGCAGCACAGGTACCCGCAGCCCGGTCATCCTGATTCTGTACATATCTGGCAAATCAGTTTTTTAATGCAAGCAGCATACAAGGCATGCACTTCCAATTTTCTAGAGAAAATTGTACAGTACATCCAGAACAGTTTCAATTTGAAGGACTTTGTGGCTCATATCATTCCACGAGATGACACTAGTCTCATACTTAACCCCTTTACCCCAATAGTGGTTTGCACATTAATGACCGGGCCAATTTTTACAATTCTGACCACTGTCCCCTTATGAGGTCATAACTCTGGAACGCTTCCATGGATCCCAGTGATTCTGACATTGTTTTCTCATGACATATTGTACTTCATGTTAGTGGTAAAATTTCTTTGATATGGCACACAAAATACTTACATCAGCACAATTTTGGAACCAAATTTTTTTTTGTTAGGAAGTTATAAGGGTTAAAAGTAAAACAGCGATTTCTCATTTTTAGAACACCATTTTTTTTAGGGACCACATCACATTTGAAGTCATTTGAGGGGTATATATGATAGAAAATAAACAAAAGTGACACTATTCTAAAAACTGCACCCCTCAAGGTGCTCAAATGTTTGGAATGTTTAAAAAAAAAGCATGTCCGTGACATGGCGAGCCAGGATTGGTGGTTAATGTCAGCTGATCCTCTGACCTGGCATCGCCTGATTGGTCGCGGATGACGTCATCGGTGATGCGATTGACGAGATGGCTGGGGCGAAGCTTAGCCCTTAAATAGCTTGTCTGTCCCTGGCGCGGTCAGATCATACTAAATAGGTAGTGCTCATGTGTGACGTACCAGAATCTGGGCTCCACATGCTCTCTAGCTTTCGCTCTCCTGAACCTGCTGATGCCAGAGTTAGCTCAGCTAATTAGCCCAGGTCCTTCAGGCAGGTTAATGAATGCTATGCAGGTAGCGATCGTAGTGCAGTCTGTCTCTGTCAAAGGGGTAGCTATACACCCCGAGCAGACTGTGGGGTGCGTATCCTGTGCATCGCCTGCTAATGAAAGGAGAGTTGCTCAGTCCGGTGGCACAGCGGCTGGCAGCACGTACGCTTGACATGAGACGCACGCATTTCCTAATATCTGGCAAGTGGCTTCTGTGCTATTAACAGGGCTACTTCTGTGCCAGCCTGCAGCACATGGTGCAGATCTAATATCTGGCAAGTAGCTTCTATGCTGTTAACAGGGCTACGTCTACGCCAGTCTTCAGCACATCTCCTCTGAAGTTAACGGAGATAGTGCCAATACAATATCTCTCTCCTTGTGTGAATTAACACAGGCGAGATCTAATATATAATCCTTATGTTGTCAGTTGTTACCCTGATATCCAAAGGGTGTTCGGCAGCAGTGACATAAACTGCATCGCGGACCCCAGGTTCGGTTGCAATTCATTATATAATAAAGTTGTTGCAACCGAGCTCATAACAGTATCTGACTGCCAGGGTCTAGCCGACCATGGCTGACAACCAGCAGCTGCAACACTATTTTCAGCAACTAGAGGCCAGACTTAGGTCTCTGGAGCAGGCCGCACAAGCATCAAGTCTTGTAACTAATGCTGCGATAGCTGCTAAAATTTCTTTACCCCATTTTGCTCTCCCGGAAAAATTTTCTGGTGACAGCAGATCCTGCAGAGGGTTTATTAATCAATGCTTCATTCAGCTAGAGATGATTGAGGCATGGTTCCCCTCCGAAAGGGCTAAAGTGGATTTTGCTATCTTACTACTTATCCGCAAGAGTGGGCTACTCCTCTGTGGGAGCGGAGTGACCCGGTAGTGGCCAATGTGGGTCTCTTTCTTAGAACCCTAAAAAGTGTGTTCCTCGGTCCTCAGGTTACACGTGATACGGCTCTTATGCTGCTTACATTAGTGCAGGGTTCGACTACCGCCAGTCACTATGCCGTCCAGTTCAGGACATTAGCGGCAGAACTGGATTGATCTGAACTGTCACTAATCCCGGTGTTCTGGAAGGGTCTGGCTGGGCATATAAAAGATGCTCTGGACACCAGGGAGATTCCAACCTCTCTGGAAGTGTTAATGAGGTCTCTAAACCTCGGTTTCCGTTGGCACCGTCATTTTCTAGACCTATTTCCGAACCCGCGGTTCCAGACATGGAACCAGAGCCTATGGATATATCCCTGACTAGGAAATGGTCACTTCGTTCCCGTCCTACACATCTCTTGGAGTACCCCAATAATAAGGTCTATACCGAGCAGTATCGTTCAACACTACTAATGACCATTGGAGGAGGTGTGTTAGATTCAGAGACTTCTTCCTCCAGACTAGCCTATAAGGTGACGTTGCTCTTCAGCACAACCACAGTTTCTGCCAAGGCGGTGGTGGATTCTGGGGCCGATGGCAATTTTTTTGTCGTCAACCTTTGCCCTTAAGCACGCCATTCCTGTGGAGTTACTGTCCAGACCCATAAACATCAGGGTGGTCAACGGTTCCATGTTAGACACATAAATCACTCTACAGTCTATTCCCCTCACCATGTCGTTTCCTCAGTGTCACCGGGAGGATATCTCGTTCCTTATTCTCCTCGGTGGATTGGATGAGGTGTTATTGGGACTTCCATGGCTACAGTGTCACAATCCACATATAAACTGGAACACGGGGTTAGTTTATTCCTGGGGTGAGAAGTGTTCTGCTCAGTGAATGTGGCATCAACCCGGAAGGTGGCCTTAGACCCGCCGGTCGGTCTGGATGCACTTCAAGAGCAATATTGGAGCTATGCCGATGTGTTCTCTAAAAAGGCTGCAGAGACCTTGCCTGCCCACCGACCATATGACTGTGCTATAGATCTGATCACTGGATCAGAGCCTCCTCGCGGTAAGGTTTATCCCCTGTCTGTCCCCGAGACCCAGGCCATGTCCTATTATATCAAGTAGGACCAGGCTCTGGGGTTTATCAGGAAATCTGTCTCTCCTGATGGAGCGGGGTTCTTCTTCGTCCAGAAGAAAGGAGGTGACCTGTGTCCATGCATTGATTACAGGGGATTAAACACAATCACCATCAAAAACAAATATCCCCTGCCCCTGATCTCTGAATTGTTCGACAGACTTCGAGGGGCTAAAATTTTCACAAAGTTAGATCTGCGAGGGGCCTATAACCTCATACGAATTGGTGAGGGCAACGAGTGGAAGACGGCCTTTAATATTCGTGATGGCCACTATGAGTACCTCGTCATGCCCTTCGGATTGTGTAATGCTCCCGCAGTCTTCAAGGATTTCGTTAATGATATCTTTCAGGATTTATTGCTATCTTCGATGGTAGTATATCTTGACGATTTCCTAATATTTTCCCCGGACCTCTCCACACACAGAGAGGATGTTCACAGAGTTTTTGAACGTTTGCGCGCAAATTCTCTGTACTGCAAGCTGGAGAAATGCCAGTTCGAACAAGAGTCCTTACCATTCTTGGGGTACATTGTTTCCAGTAAGGGCTTTGCCATGGATCCCCAAAAATTGGTAGCCATACAGAATTGGCAGGAGCCCCATTCTCTGAAGGCGGTGCAGCTCTTCATGGGGTTCATCAACTATTATCGGCAATTTATACCGCATTTTTCCACACTGGTGGCTCCTTTGGCAGCGCTAAACAAGAAAGGTGCCAACCCAAAAAACTGGTCTAAAGAGACATCTGAGGCATTCCGGGAGATCAAGTCTTATTTTTCGAAAGCTGCCGTCCTACATCGGCCAGATGTCAATAAGCCTTTTTTTTTCTAGAGGTCGATGCCTCCTCTGTAGGAGCAGGTGCTGTCCTTTCTGAAAAGAATGTGCAAGGTCGGAGAAGACCATGTTTCTTCTTCTCCAAGACCTTTTCTCCAGCGGAGAGAAATTATACGATTGGGGATAAAGAATTACTCGCCATAAAATTGGCTTTTGTTGAATGGAGGTATCTTTTGGAGGGAGCTAAACATCTGTTTGTGGTGTATTCCGACCATAAGAATCTCTCGTACCTGCAGACGGCACAGCTTCTCAACCCGCAATTGCCTCGGCACTTGAAGATACATGACACGTTCCAAGTGTCGCTCCTGAAACCCGTTCGCCTGACGAAATTTTCGGAGGCTCAGCACGCTGCTGACACCGGGGATGAGGATTTCGAGGTAGAGGCGATTGTGGGGTCTAAGATGGTTTGCGGCAAAAAATTCTATTTGGTACACTGGAGGGATCGCGGTTCTGAGGATTGCACTTGGGAACCCGTGGACCATATATATGCTCCCCTGCTCATTGATGAATATGAGCATCAAGAGGGGGGGATGTTAGAGGGGGAAATAATGTTAGGCATCAGGTGACATCCAAACCTGGATCTGACGAGTCTGTGGTCTCCCATCCAGGTTCAGCCAAGGCAGACACTGCTCAGCTTTGCTGTCGATCCCAACGCCTAGCTAATAACCAAGAGGCACAAGTTGTTGCGAGAGTCTTTGTACATAGTAGCCTTAAACCTAGGTTACAGAACATGAAAAGGTTATTGTAAGCCTAAGTCCAGAAATGCCTGCACTGAGCATGTCCGTGACATGGCGAGCCAGGATTGGTGGTTAATGTCAGCTGATCCTCTGACCTGGCATCGCCTGATTGGTCACAGATAGCGCCATCGGTGATGCGATTGACGAGATGGCTGGGGGCGGAGCTTAGCCCTTAAATAGCGTGTCTGTCCGTGGCACGGTCAGATCATACTAAATAGGTAGTGCTCATGTGTGATGTACCAGAATCTGGGCTCCACATGCTCTCTAGCTTTCGCTCTCCGGGACCTGCCGATGCCAGACTTGGCTCGGCTAATTAGCCCAGGTCCTTCAGGCAGGTTAATGAATGCTATGCAGGTAGCGATCGTAGTGCAGTCTGTCTCTGTCAAAGGGGTAGCTATACACCCCGAGCAGACTGTGGGGTGCGTATCCTGTGCATCGCCTGCTAACGAAAGGAGAGTTGCTCAGTCCGGTGACACACCGGCTGGCAGCACGTATGCCTGGAGTGAGTCGCACGCATTTCCTAATATCTGGCAAGTGGCTTCTGTGCTATTAACAGGGCTACATCTACGCCAGCCTGCAGCACATGGTGCAGAGCTAATATCTGGCAAGTAGCTTCTGTGCTGTTAACAGGGCTACGTCTACGCCAGTCTTCAGCACATCTCCTGTGAAGTTAACGGAGATAGTGCCAATACAATATCTCTCTCCTTGTGTGAAGTAACACAGGCGAGTTGTAATATAATCCTTTAGTTGTCAGTTGTTACCCTGATACCCAAAGGGTGTTCGGCAGCAGTGACATAAACTGCATCGCGAACCCCGGGTTCAGTTGCAATCTATAATATAATAAAATTGTTGCAACCGAGCTCATAACACCTGGTGTGTGAATTTTATAGGTGACCCCGGATCTCACGGCAGCTCAACCAGGCTGGGAACAGAGCCCAGTGACCGGATGTAACTGTGGTGACTTCGGTGAGATCCCCGCTAGTACCGTGAGCCTTCAGCGCTCACGGTGCTAGCGGGGATCTTTCTGGATCTCACCGCAGCTATACTCAGCTGGGAATGGAGCCCAATGACCGGAAGTAATCTCTATGACATCACCCCAGTTACAATTCCCAGCAGCTCATTTACCAGTGGTTCTCAGCATGGATGGTCACATTTTGGCACTGTCCAGGTTGAAAACTAATTATCCCCAGACATGGATTACAGAGTGGGACAGAACGACAGACAGGTAGGGTATATTGTTGCTTTTTTTATTTTACTTTTATTACAGGAGATCGAGGGCTTCTGTGGAGTATGCGAGGTTGTAAGTATGTTTTAATAGAGAATATTAAAGGAGTCTGTGTCATTTTTTCAATTAAAGGACTTTATTCTGGCTGTGTGTTTATTTACAATACGGCTACAGGATTATTAATGGATAGGTGTCTTATAGACGCTTCTCCATTGCTAAGCTGTGGGCTTGTTGTCACCTGATGATTAAAAGGTGATATCAACCCCACAAATATTACCCCACTTGCCACTGCTACAGGGCAAGTGGGAAGAGCCGGGCAAAGCACCAGAATTGGCGCATCTAATAGATACACCTATTCTGGGCAGCTGCGGGCTGCATTTTTAGGCTGTGGGGCCTATAACAATGGCCCCTTACCAGCCTGAAAATACTATCCCCTAGCTGTGAGCTGGTTGTCAAATATAGGGGAACTTAAAATAATGTAAAAATCAGCATGTAGACCCCTCTATTCCTGATAACCAACCTTGCTGAAGCAGAGAGCTGAGGATTGCAGCACCTAGCTGTGAGTTTTGCCTAGCTGGTTATAGAAAATACAAGGGAACCCACGCTGTTTTATTTATTTTTTTATTTACAGCGCAGGCAGTGGCTGATGAATACCCCCATCAGCCGCTCCTGCTGTCACCGGTCTTGACGCTTCGATGTCTTCCTTGGTCTACCAGTATGTTTGCCTTTAACAACCTTCCCATGTTGTTTGTATTTGGTCCTGATTTTAGACACAGCTGACTGTGAACAACCAACATCTTATGCAACATTGCATGATGACTTACCCTCTTTTAAGAGTTTGATAATCCTCTCCTTTGTTTCAATTGACATCTCTCATGTTGGAACCATGATTCATGTCAGTCGAGTTGGTGCAACAGCTCTCCAAGGTGTGATCACTCCATTTTAGATGCAGACTAGCGAGCAGATATAATTTGATGCAGGTGTTAGTTTTGGGATTGAAAATTTACCGGGTGATTCCATAATTTTTTTCCTCAGAATTGAGTGACTCCATAATTTTTCCCCTCTGCCTTTAACACTTATGTGCCAGTGGATGCATAAAGGGACACATTTGCTGACCCAAATCATAGACGCATAGAATGTTAGAGTTGGAAGGGACCTCAAGGGTCATTGTGACCAACCCACTGCTTAATGCAGGATTCACTAAACCATCTCAGACAGATGTCTGTCCAGCCTGTGTTTGAAGACTTCTATTGAAGGAGAACTCACATCTCTAGTGGCAGCCTGTTCCATGGATTGATAACCCTCACTGTTAAAATCCTTTTTTTTTTAAATCCAATGGTTTCTATCTATATCTAATGGTTTTTATCTAATGGTTATCCAGTATTGACAGATACTTGTTAAATACTCTCTATATTTACTCCAGGTCCACTCTTCCTCAGATAACCTGCTTTAATAATTTATTTACAGTTGGGGTGGTGTCCAGGCAGTGATCAAAATCCCCCAGCCTCTGGGCTGTAAAACTCATAACCCCACTTATGATAGACAGTGTGTTAGGTGTCGGAATTCTTCCGCTGTGTGGGATAAATCCCAAGCCTTGACTGACTTTGCGGTCTCCCATTCAGCTCCAGCTGCTGCGGGTGCTGCTCAGCATAGACGTCGGTCCCAGAGTCTTTCTCAGGCTCGTGGTGTGTGCTTGGCTGCTGCTGGCTCTTCAGCCAAGTCTATGGGAACCAGTGATTCGCAGGTGCAGTTCTATGCTCAGGAGTCTAAGTTCAGTGATCACCTTTCTGAGCATGTCCATGATGTGGCATCTTCTCATTGGTGGTCGGACGCTACCTGCTCTGGTGATGTGGCAGCTCCGAATTGGCCCACGGGCGATGTCTCGGCCGACTTGGCGTGAGTGTTTGGGGTGGAGCCTAATGTATGAAAGGCTCTCAACAACGCACACAGGCACGCTAGTGTCATCCATGTTTGGTGTGTGTGTGGATACTCTACCACTCTACCGGCACAGTTGCATGTGTCCATTTGCGTTGTGTGAACGCATTGGCAGGTAGCTTGCACACTGCTGCGGTTTTGTGCCCTTGGCTCAGCGCCAGAGCCTAGTCTGCTATAAGCTTAGGCTGCTGGTTAGGCACAAGATTAGTAGCTTCAGGACTGGGGTGATTAGCCGCTTGACTCAGCATCTGCTTCATTCATATGTGCGATTGGCACAGTTTAGTTACAGAGCGAGTTCAACCCTTTAGCCATCTCTTAGGCCGGTTTCACATTAGCATTCCTCAGAGCTGCGGAGGGCTGCGGACTTCCTCTATGAAGCTCCGCCCACTGCCGCACCTCCTCCGGTCAGCTCCACCTATGTCTGCATGCGGCCTGCATACTGCCTGTGTACCTATCTTTAACATTGGGTATGCAGGCCGTGCAGCTGTATGTGGATGCGTCCATATGTGTCGTTTTGACGATGCGGCGACCCGTGTAGAATGCACCGTGTTGGAATTTGTTTTGTTTGCCGCATCATCAAAACGACACATGCGGACGTATCCGCATACCACCACACGGCCTACGTACCCAATGTTAAAGATAGGTACGCAGGCTGCATGCAGACATAGGCAGAGCTTACCGGAGGAGGTGTGGCAGTGGGCGGAGCTTCACAGAGGAAGTCCGCAGCTCTGAGGAACGCTAGTGTGAAACTAGCCTTAGTTTAGGCAACAGGGTTTTATAACTAGCGTCAATAGAGGTGTACTCTTGGTGCCGCCTCTGCTTCATTCTTGTGTGATATTAGCACAGTTTAGCAGCAATTCTGGTGCTATTAAAGTGTTCTTTAATGCAGTGCCTCTCTGAGAAGTAACGGAGCTTGGTACTCTGTGTTGCTCTCACTCTGTGTGACGTTTAACACATTGTATTTATGGAACAGCTCGCTGTTTAATTTCATCATCGTTCACACTAGCAGCAGTTTCATCTCTGCACGGTGGACACCGGGTTGCGATTGCACTTCATTTATATTTTTATTAAGTGCAATCCGACAACCCTAACAGTGTGTGTAGGGAGCTCACATTTTAACCTCAGCACTGACATATACATACTTCCATTTGCACCAAGAGACTAAGGGGTAGGGTGAAATTTAATCCAGAAGAGGCTCCTCTCAAAACAGGTTAAAGGGGTTATCAAGACTATTTTTTTCTTATTGTAAGAACTGACAGTTACCTACTAACTCTGCATGTTCTGCCTGGCTTTGAATCAGAGTAGTCACAGCACACTCACCTCACATACGAGTAAAGAGAGCAGATCTCCCTCTTCCACAGTTAGGCAGTCAATCATCATGATATTTTCAGTAATGCCCCATCAACACAGCAGGGTGGAAAAGAAGGGGCTGCTCTGTTGACATGACATCACTGAAAGCTGCAGAATCACCAGCAGGAGTGGTTTGTAACCACACTGAGTTGGCAGAGATCGGCACTAGGCAGAACAGGCAGGCACTTATTACCTGCCTATTAGTTTTGATACCTATAAGAAAAAAGTAATCATGGATAATCCCTTTTATACTATTCATATATAGAAAAGAAGAAGAATCTGTCAAGTTGACATAGACACAAATTATGGCCGAGTTCTAGCCTAATTTAAAAAAAGAAAAGAAAACATCACTCATAAGTACTCACGGATATTAATGAAAATTCTGCACCATAAAAGTTCAAGTGGATTTCTTCTGTGATATCGCTCAGATGTCAGTAAAGGCTTAGCTCAGACTCTTGATCCTGGTAGATTCTGATTATCATTACCGCTTGCAAGTGCTGCACTTGTTTTTAATTGTAGATGTTCTTGAGAGATGGGGAACAAACTGGGATGTTAATTGTTTGGACTTGTAGATTCTCACAGGCCTTAACTCGGTCATGACATGATGAATTAGCGCCCATATTTGTACAGCCAGACCAGATCAGCTAGCTTGCTTTAATTTCTGAAAAGCACCTGGAAAATTGATAAATTATCTGACAGCACTTTTAAATATGTTGAGTGGTGCTGTTTAAAATGGAATTGCTTTTGTGGGGATTCCAATATATAGGTCACCCAAATTCATTCCAAAACCAAACAGATCCCTAAAAAATATGTTTTGCAAATTTCCTTGAAAAAATGAAAATTGCTTCTACATTTTTAAACCTTCTATCATATTAACAAAGTAAAAGGACATTTGACAATTGGTGTTAATATAAGATAGATATGTGCTAAATGTTATTTTTTAACTATTTTGTGTGGTAAGACTGTGGATCAAAGGGATAATCAATCAAAGTTTGAAAATTGCTAATTATTAAAAAATGTATATTTTTTTATAAATTGACACAAAATATATTCACTTTTTACATCCAGGACAATGTGTCACAAAAAGCAATCGCAGAATCACTGGGATTTGTTGAAACTGAAGTTATTGCTACATAAAGTTTAGACTGGTCACTAAGGGGTTAATGCAACATGGAATTTACTGCTTATGGAAATTTTCACATGTTCTTGAGATATTAACACTTCCTTTGCTTACAATTTATTGTATTGGCGATCAATCATTGCTGCTAGACAGCTGAACATGTGCTGTGCTTACAAGCACTGCTTTGAAGTTGGATGGGATCACTGGAATGCACAGTTTTCTTGTAATCCAGGCCAGCTTCAACACAGGGCTTACAAAATATTAAATTATATATTAGACTTTTGTTATCTCATTTGCTAACTTTTTATTAGGTTTTATTATATTTTGCATATTATTAGCATTATCTATACCGTGCTTCCTAAATGTACATGTATGCTGCAGATATGGAACAGCCAATGCTTACAATTTCTAATTCACAATTTTAGTATCTAAACTTATTTTTCTGTTTCATCTTAACAGTGAACACAATCTAATAACTCAACCAAGAAGTTAACTGTAGAGAAAAGGTTTAGAAACATTTGACAAAATTCCAGGGAAAGAAATATATTTTTAGTTTCATTCCAATTTATTTACAGTTTGGAGTTTGGCAAAGACCTTGGGTTGAACCTTTAAGATGTTTAGTACATGCCAAATCATCTTACATGATGTAAATTGTGAAAACACATTCTCCAACAATGGATTGTTTTCATTAATATATCATTTTCTCCCATCAGTTATGATTACGGCACTTCAGAATGACAAGAGGTGCTGAACATAATTTGTGGAGGTAGATAAAATGCACAATAGTCTTTTCCCAAGTTTCATTTTTCACAGTTATGTTAACACCTTTGCTTGCTTGCACAATGAACATTACTGTATGTAATATATGTGGTATAAACTGAACTAACCTGAAAAATGAAGAATGTATCAGGCATCATGATAACTTCAAAGCTTTTACACAAAGTAGGATTTTATTACTTGTGCAAGCTTATTTATATGAATACTGAATACAAATGAAACTTTGTGATTCAAATTGTTGACCTTATTTATTTCTAAACAGATTCTAGGATACCCAGTAGAAATGAGCAGATTGATTTGTGGAGGATTGAGATCAACTCACATTTCCTGAAATTTGCAGTTTGATTTGAATTCAAACATTTTGAGATTTGATTTGCAGTTCGCAAAAAAAGTTGGCAAATTCAAATTTTAAAAGACTTGTTTATCTCTAGTACCAATTAAAGTGGAATTCTCTAGAAGCATATCAAATGTAAAAAGAAAATCATAAAATAAATCCATACTTACTAATATGGGTTCACAATACCAATATACTGCAGGATGCACACAGACCCCAATCATAAGAGTTGGAGGAAGCACAAGTGCAAAATACTGATGAACTGATGGGTTGCATAGTTCTATACGTGCACACAGTTACGACTGATTTTTTGGTGCCAGTCACATATGTAGTGCATCATGCCGATTTACAGCCCTTTGTCTATTTCTTTGAATAAGCCACTTGACCTTCCTTATATTCATTAAAAAGGCTCAAATCCTTATTACTTATTGAACGGCCCAGTGGCTGTACCAATGTTTGAGTTCATTGTATATATATGTGGTCTCGTTCTGTGAATATATGCTGGTTAATCTGTTTTTGTCTAAAATAACCTTGAAGCAACATATTGAATAATTATATCCTGTATTACAATGTTATGACATTCCTATTATTTGTGATAGGGCGTTCATTCTAGGTAAGGTTATGCTGTACACCCTGTGCGTACAGCATTCTCTGCTTTTGATTCCAACTTTTTAGCAGTGTCACCTATATGTAAATTTATGTTAATAAAGATATATTTAAATTGAAATGGCATTAGCTAAATATAAAAGTAGTTCACTGAAAAAGGACATCAAATTAAAAAAAATCACAGTACACAGTAAAAAAATTCATGCTGACCAATACATGGTAACAATGCCAATATATTGCAGGATACAATCAATCATAATAAATTGGTATCGGGCAAATGCTTTAACCCCTTTCTGACATCAGACGTAATATTCCATCCATGTGTCTTGGGCCAATTTGGCCATGGACGGAATATTACGTCTGAGCCATCGGCTGCGCTGATTCTGACAGCGGACACCTGGCACTAGGTTCCAGGAGTGGTCACAGTGTCTGGAGATGTCACTATCCGTGTTTGTAATACGTGTGGCACATGTGTGGCATGTGTGTGCCGCATCAGTACCATATGGACGGGCGCCAGGGAGAAAGCGTTGCAGTAAGCGCTGTTCCCCGGCGCTGGGTGCTGAAAATGGCTCTCATCATTCACCCCTGCTCTGCTAGCGCGAGCAGGGGAGAATGATGAGAGTTACATTTAAGTGTTAAAAGAGACAGCAGGCATCAGCTGATGGGACTATTACTCCCATCAGCCTACCCTTGCCGTCACTAAACACATCAGAGAAATCAGCTAAATAGTCAGGGACATCCTGAGACTAGAGGTAGAGAAAACAGGAGTTTCACTAAGAACACATTGACAACACCAACTAAAAACAGACACAGACTTCCAATCCAGAACAGGATTATGGGTCTGCAACCATGTAAATTATGTAACACCAAAAATTTACAATTCTCTTGATGGTCCGGGGCTACCCGCATTATCACCTGGGTCCAAAACTGGGGCTTATTCTCTGCTAAAGGGGCATCATCAATACCCCTCAAAGGAATAGGAGTCAGCAGGGGTACCATGGGAAAACCACAACGTTTGGCAAAGTCAAAATCCATCAGGTTCAGGGCTGCTCCTGAATCAACAAAAGCCTTAGCAGAAAATGAACATAAGGAGCAGATCAAAGTAACCGTCAAGAGGAATTTAGGCTGTACATTGCCCAAAACAAATGAGTGAGCAAAATTTTTTTCCCGCTTAGGGCAGACGGAAATAGTATGAGAGGCGTCCCCACAAAAGAAGCACAACTTATTACGCCTTTTAAATTCTTGACGTTGAGCCCTAGAAACAACCCTTTCACACTGCATGGGCTCAGAGGTTTGTTCGAAAGGCAACACCATCTCTCGCATAGTTTTACGTTCACGTAAATGTTTGTCAACTTGAATAGCTAATGACATAGAGTTGTTGAGACCAGAGGGGACAGGAATTCCCAACATAACATCTTTTACGATCTCTGTCAGACCTTTCCGAAAAAGAGCCGCTAGGGCATCATCGTTCCATTTAGTAAGGACTGCCCACTTTCGGAATTTCTGACAATATAGCTCTGCCGCTTCCTGACCCTGGTTCAATGCCAATAAGGTTTTCTCAGCTTGATCAATAACATTAGGTTCATCATACAACAACCACAGAGCCTGAAAAAACGCATCCATATTAGCCAAAACAGGATCCCCAGGTGTCAGGGAAAAAGCCCAGTCCTGAGGGTCGCCAAGCAACAGGGAGATGACAATTTTAACCTGATGCACCGAGTTTCCTGGGGAATTAGGATTCAAGGAAAAAAACAATTTACAATTATTCTTAAAGTTCAAAAATTTAGACTGATCCCCAGAAAATAAATCAGGAATAGGAATCTTAGGTTCTACAGTAGACAACTGAGTGAGATAGGCAGAAATTCTCCGAACTTCAGCAGCGAGCTGCTCAACATGATCAGACAAATGCTTAGTCTCCATTGAAGAAAAAATCCACCTACGGCCCCCAGAGAAAAAGAGGAAAAAATATATAAAAAATTCTGACACCCCTTTTTTTTTTTACTATTCTTTCCTTCATTAAAGTACCCTAGAATCTACAGTAAGGCCGGTGATTCTGTTATGATTCAGTAACCGAGGAGGATAATAGAGAAATAGGCTAGGCAACAAGACACCCATAGAGGTTGCAGACCCCTAAACTGACAACACAACTAGAATTAGCCGTGGGACATACCTACGATGTCCTAGACGCCTCGACACAGCCAAAGAGTTAACTAAGACTATAGAGAGAAAGGGGAAAGCTAAACTGCCCCAGAGTAGAGCCCCAAAAGAATAGATAGCCCTCAAACATATATTGCCGGTGAGACAGATGAAGTACAAAACACAGGCAGAAAATAGAGTGAGCAAATGCTGGGGCCCAAACTGTCTGGATAGAACAGGACAGGAAAGGATACTGTTTGCAATCCCGCAAAAATCCTAACAAAAATTCCAACACGTCTGATATGTAAAAATACTGAGGCCACATGACCTCTCCCCCCAGTAAATCAGAACTCTGGTGTGAACTGGGTGCAAAACAACAGATACTGAAATAACTGGGGACTAGAAATACAGAAAAGACTGACATAAGCTGTGGCAAAGGAAAACAGAGTCCATCACAGGTCCCAAAGGGAACCCGGCTGAACTCACACCAGCAAGGTAGAGAGCAGAGAAAAGCAAAATGCCACAGAGTAAAACAGACAAAAAACTTATCTGAAAGATGCAGGACAAAGCAGGGAACAAGCAGACTTCAGAAGGCTCAGGGAGAAACCCAAAATCACCGGCAACAACTAAGGGAAGGCTGCTCACTTAAATCTCTCCAGTATGTAACACCTGATCTCCAATCATTCTCTTCAGGTGATTGACTTCTGTCAGCCAGACCAGTTTCATTACCATCAGCAACCACCAGAGGGAGCTCAAATTCAGAAGCCAGACCAAAATTGTTCACAACAGGTTTAGCCCTGCTCCTGTTTTGATCCAGACAGATGAGACCAAGCCTTTTCTGATAGAGGTTGATGCCTCATCAGTAGGGGTGGGGGCAGTTCTGTCCCAGGAGGAAGAGGATGGAGTGCATCCCTGTGCTTTCTTTTCTAAAAATTTTTTGGAGACTGAGCTCAACTATGATGTTGGGAACGAGAGTTACTGGCTATTAAGCTCGTCTTTGAGCATTGGCAACATTTTTTGGAAGGGGCTAGACATCCAATACAGGTTTTTACTGATCATGAAAATCTGATATATCTGGATGCTGCTAAACGTTTGAATGCCCGTCAAGCTAGGTGGGCACTGTTTTTGCCCGATTCCATTTCTCCGTAACAGATATCCCTGGCACAAAGAATGCTAAAGTGGATGTTTTGTCTCGTAGATCCTCTTCAGCATTTAATACTGAGAAGGAGGAATGTATTTTGCAGAGATGGGTGGTGGTGGCAGCATTGGGTTCTGAGTTGGAGAATGGCATCCTAGAAGCCCAGAATTCTGCACCAACAAATACTCCATATGGTAAATTATTTGTGCCCAAAGCCTTGAGGAGAGCTTTTTTTGCTGAATGTCATGAGTCTCAGTTGGTGGGTCATCCAGGGATTTTGGAAACTAGAAAGTCAATCGGTTTCTGGTGGCCCGGGTGGCATAGAGAAATCATCAAGTGGGTGCGTCAGTGTACGGTGTGTGCTAGGTCGAAGGCCTCTCATGCCCCGGTTGCAGGATTGCTGTGCCCTTTGGAGGTTCCTAGCTCGCCATGGACGCATCTTGCTATGGATTTTATCACCGATCTGTCGGTTTATGAGGGTTTTTCTGTCATCTGGGTTGTTGTGGACCGGTTTAGTAAGATGTGTCATCTGGTCCTGTTCAATAAATTACCCTGCGCCAAGACTCTAGCTAAGGCATTTGTGAAAGAGATTGTCAGGCTCCATGGTGTTCCCACGGACATTGTTTCCGACAGAGAACCACAGTTTGTGGCTCGCTTTTGGCGTGCTTTTTGTGACAGATTAAAGGTTCATTTGTCATTTTCGTCAGGTTATCATCCGGAGTCCAATGGACAGACCGAAAGGAAGAACCAGGACGTTGAGCAGCTTTTGAGATGTTTTGTAGCAGACAATCAGGAGATGTGGTCGGAATATCTACCACTAGTCGAGTTTGCTCTTAATAATCATACGTATGTCTGCCTCGGCTGGGTGTTCTCCTGTTTTTTGCTGTACAGGGAGACATCCATCTTTCGGTTCATTTTCAAAGACTGGGGCGGCTGTGCCTGAGGAGGAGAGTTTTTCTGGAAGTTTGGAAAGGGTTTGGACCAATGTACGCCATAATCTGAAAGAGGCGAATAGGAGGTCTAAGAAATATTTTGACAAGAAAAGAAGGGAGGCATTGTTCGCAGTTGGGGACATGGTTTGGTTGTCCTCTAGGAGTCTGCATTTGAAGATTCCTCCTAAAAAACTGGGGCCTAAATTTGTAGGACCCTTCAAAGTGGTTCAGGTTGTCAACCAAGCAGCGGTGAGATTAGACATACCCTCAATCTGGAGAATTAATGCAGTTTTTCATGTATCTTTACTGAAGAAAGTTGACACGCCAGATAAGGAGGCGATGCCGACTGTTCCTCCAATTGATGAGGATGGCGAGTTTGAGATTTCACGCATATTGGATTCCAGGTGGCACAGAGGAAGGTTACAGTATCTCGTGTCCTGGAAGGGTTTTAGTCCCAAGGATAATTCCTGGGTGAAAGCTGAGGATGTCTCAGTATCAAGGCTGATTAATGCTTTTCACAGGAGATTTCCGAATTAGGGTCGGCCAAGAGGATCTGGAGGATCCTCGTAAAAGGGGAGGTACTGTTAGAATCTATTTAGTTTGACCATCCGCCATCTTGCTGTGGCTTTCTGGCTGCTAGTCTTTTTCCCCTGGTTCTGGGCTTGTCGTTGGTCAGGTGATTGTATCACCCTTTATTACCCTGCACCTGCCTCCCAATCCTTGCTGGACATCAGTGTTCTGGCTAGGAGCTTTGATAGCTTTTTGTGTTTAACTTTGTGCAGTTCTGGGAACTCTAGTTCTACTTGCTTAGTCTTTTTGCGTTTCCTTTTGTTTCTGCAGCTTCCTCTATTTCCCTGCAAGGAGGTTATCTGTGTTTTGTTCCCAGTCCCTAGATCTTTCAGGGATACCCTTCCCCCCACCTTTAGGTCTTCGCTCGAGTCTAGACTAGGAAACGTCGGTGGGTCTATTCACAAGGAATAGGTCGTCCGCCCCATTGTAGGGATCGAGTCTAGTCCCAGTGCAGGGTCAGCTTCTTCCCCTCCTGTCCTATTCCTTAGTTGCAGATCCGTATCAGTGTTATGTCCCCTATTTGTAGACATTTCGAAGTTAGATGTAAAGTGCAAAATGAACAATGTCCATGTTTAAAGTTACCTGTCGGTTTATGCACTGTGAACCAGTTTCTGTTCTGAGACAATTATGGACCAATATGTCCTTCAGGTTAGTAGTTCTACATGACTCTAATGGACCTCTGGACACTGTGTCTGCCAGATCTTTGTCCTTCTAAAGCAGGGGTGGGGAACCTTTTTTCTGCCGAGGGCCAT
>VIAB01017343.1:0-18984 GCA_009801035.1 Oophaga pumilio | reverse complement strand
TGACTTTAATAGAACGCATTGCTAGTAGGTCAATCTGACTGCATTCTACTTGGGTCTATCATGAAGCCTGTTCTCTTAAACATGCTACATAATGTTCCTGTGGAGGGCTTATGAACTATAATAACAATTTTTAAAAGTTGCACGAAACAAAATAAAATAGCTAGAACTGAATAAGGTTTAAAAGAAATAAATGTAAGTGTACACTAGTGATAAGCGAACGTCCTCGGATAACGTATTATCCAAGCATGCTCGTGTGCTAACCGAGTGTCTTCAGTGTGCTCGAATAATATGTTCGAGTCCCCGAAACTGCATGTCTCGCAGTTGTTCGACAGCCGCAACAAATTCATGGATTGCCTGTCTGTTAGGCAACCTATGCACAAGTTGCAGCTGTTTAACAGCCGTGAAAAAATGCAGGCGCGGAGACTCAAACAAATTATTTGAGCATGCTGAAGACACTCGGTTAGCCCACGAGAAAAAAGAATACATGTAACATTACCTGTAAAATGGGAAACCACTCAGGAAAAATGAGATGTAAAAGAACATGGGCATATTAATTGAACTGTAGCAACAAGCATTTTGCAACTGCTGCCAAGGCAGATAAAATCATGGAGTGCATCAAAAAGTGCACAGATAATTATTATGCTAATACAGAAATAAAAGAAGGGGGATGCTTTTGACGACCTTACTAATTGTATAAAAGGGATTGCTGCTGGTTGTGATTGAATGTGTCAAGCAGCTACATAATAATGTGCATAAAAAGGGACATATATGAATATAATGATAACATAGAACAAAAGAACAGAGAAAATAGAATTAGATTAGAAATTCCAAATGCAAAAAGAAAACTAGCAGGAGGGTGAATCAGGCATCCTGCAATACCAGTTCTAATTTGTTTTCTTAATAATAGAGTTTACTCACTCAGTAAAAGGGGAAAGGTGCCACATCACAACAGTTAATAGTATCCACGGCTATTACACGTGCTCTGACATGCGCTTCAAACAGCATGTTTGCATGAAAAACGCTTTACAGTTAATAATAGGTAAAGTAATACAAGTTTCAAGTTTTGGTTTTTTTTCCTCAGGACTATGCGTTGTATAGTGTGTGCCATGTATATGGATACATGAATATGGATACACCTAAATAACATGGGAATGGTTGGTGATATTCAGCGCGCCGATCTGGCATCAGTCGAACATCCCTTCGGCGGATATTAGCTACTCACAAATGGCACCCTTACTAAATCCAGCTGCTGCAGCATCTCAACGAGGATAACCCAGATCGGGGTGCTGAATTTGCAAAATGCGCAAAGCGAAAATTGTAACAGGACCCTCAGTTTACACAGAACATTATGTTCAGTGATGAGGCAAAGTTTTTTGGGTGGGCCATTTATATGGATACACCTAAATGAAATGGGAATGGTGAGTTTTCTTGTGTAGGATGTCTTTCATCGAAATCTGCTGCAATGACCGGGGTACTGCGTTCACCGGACATCAACACAATTTCTATCCACTCCTCACATGTTAACCTCTGCGACATGTCAATGGCTGTAAACAAAAAGAAACTTGTAAATAACTCATAAAAGAATAAAGTTACGTTAAAACCAAGCACACCATTGTTTTTGTTGTGAAATTCTCAATAGGTTTGATGTGTCACATGACTCTCTTCCCACTGGAAAAATTAAAGTTGGATCTAAAATGGCCGACTTCAAAATGGCTGTCACGGTCACCACCCATCTTGAAAAGTTTTCCCCCTCCCATATACTAATGTGCCACAAACAGGAAGTTGATATCACCAACCATTCCCATGTTATTTAAGTGTATCCATATACATGGCCCACCCTGTATATCACTTTGCTCATTTAAGTAGATGAATCATATTCTATCCTTGTACATGTCACTACTCAACAGAAGTGATATTCCTGGGCGCATTATGATACTCTTGTTTCAAAACAAACACAATTATCTTCTGTTTTTGGTAACTTTTATTTGCAAAACAATGGCACCGCCATGGGCTAGAAATGCACACCAGTCTTTTCAATTCCTTATATGGGTGCATTTGATGAGAACTATATTCATTATCATAGGGAATTGTACCAACATATAGACTTTTACAAGTGATTTATTGCTAATATGTTGCTAATTTGTATAAGTCCAGATGAAAAGTTTAAATGGAATCTAAGTAGAAATAAAAGTCCAGCTCACCAGTGCAGCATACCAGAGATCGGAGCAAGGAACCGCTATGTCAGACGTAGAACATTGCAAAAGGAGAAAATCCAGCTCAACGATGAAGTGAAGATAAAAAAATCTTTATTCACTTGTCATTCCAAATACAGAGGAGTATCAGCATAGATAGCAGCAGATGAATGCGTTATCAACACGTTTCAGGTGACGCAGCACCCTTAGTCATGACTAAGATTTTTCTATCATCACTTCATCGTTGAGCTGGATTTTCTCCTTTTAAATGGAATCTGCATGTTGAAAATAATACTTGATTCTGAAGGGAGGATTATATAAGGCAAGATACACAGATTATACACATTAATTTTTGTGGGAAAACTTTCATGAATTTTATTCATCCCAACAAGGAGAACATCTGCAAGATGTTTGTATGTTCTCCCCATATTTACGTGAATTTAGTCTGGAACTTCGGTTTCCTACCACACACCAAAGACATACTGATAGGGAATTTAGATTGTGAGCCCAAATAAGGACAGTGATGATAATATCTGTAAAGCACTGTGGAATTTAGTGGCGCTATATAACCAAGTAAAATGAATGAATTAATAGATATATAAATTTATTGAAATTCCTGGTGTATGTACCCATATGAGTCCAGCGGGAAGTCTTACTCAGTAACTGACAGTCTTCCCTGTATGATGTGCATGCAGAGATAGGACACTTTCAAATGAATGTGTTAAACATTCTTGAGCTGTTCATATGAGATTCATATAGTTCATATAATCATCGCCCTCTTACTTTCGCTATATCTTACACAGCATCCCAACTTTTTGGGAATTGCGGTTATAAAATATTTATTTATAGAGCTAAAGAAGAATTAAATAACAGGTCAGGAGAGATTTTCCAAATAAAACAGTTCTTAAATTGGTAAAAAGGTAGTGATTATGTCGTCTAGATACTGGAGTGCCCCTGTGTACAACAATGGCAAAGTGAACGCATAGGTAAACACAGGTATATTATAGTATACTGCATTTTTAACCAAAGGTGATATATCAAGACATATTTGAGAATTTACAGCTACTGAAAGTGACCTATTTAGACAGAGTTAATAACATGTTGTCAAGTTATAGAAAGCCAAGTAAAAAGGAGATGTATTGGATCTTCTGTTTGGATTATTTATTGACACATGGTTAAATGAGGTATTACAAAATTTAATATTATTTTAAATAATGATCCAGTTTTGTGGTACAGTTTTACATAAGTGTACTTTATATGTATGTTATATGGTCTATTTTTTATACCTCATTTGCATTATAATAAGATCTTTTTTTAATGGAAAATAATGAAATACATAGAAAAACAGCTGACAGCACAGCAAGGAGTTTCGAGATGCACGCTCCAAGTTCAAGGACCCAAATGAACAAAAAGTATTCACAAAAAGAGAAAGAGAGCAGCATCCAATCCGGGTGAAAAAAGTGACCAGAAGTTTATTCTGCCATCATCATATACAACGTTTCGGCCACAGTATGGCCTTTTCAGTACATGAAAAAAGCCACACTGTGACCGAAACGTAGCAAATGATGATGGCAGAATAAACTTTTGTTACTTTTTTCACCCGGATTGGATGCTGCTCTCTCTTTCTCTTTTTGGAAAATAATGAAATGTCATTTCAGGTTATTTTATAAATAAAACAATGGATGTCCCTAATTATAAAAATTGGGATAAAAGGTTATTTTACAAATCACAAAGTGGTCTTTTAATAATGTACATACAGTAAATATATCTGCAGTATATATATATGCATTTGTGCCAATAAAACTCATTGTTAAGTCTGCCCCATTTTCTACAAACCAAAGCCCACTAAGAATGCCCCTCCAGGATTTATTTACTATCCAGTTGCCATTGGATTAATCCTGATTGAGTGTGTGCTGTCTCTCTCTCAGTTGGCTCCCTAGATAGCTGTGTTTTGCCTCCACCAATGACATTCTGCATTGAGAACACTTTATTCTTCTGTACACTGTGTGGTCATGTTGTCTGTCTGGCTGATTTTATCTTTCATCAGCTACATCAACTTAGCAGCATGAGGGATTTTACAACATTGATCTGCTAGTGGATCGCTTCGGTAAGATTAGACTGGCATCCCTGGGTGGTCCCCTTCATCCTTCCTCCTCCGCCAATATACTCACTGCCCCAGTCATGGCGGTATCTTCATTTGCTTCTTCCTTCTCCATACCTCCTATGCACACTGCACAAGTTTACAGTGGGGAGCCTAGCGCACGCATTCCCTGTTCTTGAAGGGGCAGTTCA
This sequence comes from Oophaga pumilio, assembly GCA_009801035.1. NCBI lineage: Eukaryota > Metazoa > Chordata > Amphibia > Anura > Dendrobatidae > Oophaga > Oophaga pumilio. The sequence goes on along the minus strand of VIAB01017343.1, from coordinate 14,500 downwards.
CTTTAGGAAAAATGCCCTTAGTCAATTGCTGAGGCATTTTGTATAAAAGTCATCCTCCCCAGTAGGCAGGTGCATGAGCAACCACTGTAGTTTCATTATATTGTGTTTGTTTTGTGCAACTATAAGTTGCCAGGTCTGTCGTTCTATCCTAGTTAAGTTAGTTCATTATCCTGATCCTTTTCTTGTATTCTTGTGTAGTGTGTATATTACCCTGAAGCCGCATCAGCAGTACCTGAACTCTGTAGCCACTCTGTAACCACTCCTATCTGAACAGGCTCCAAATCCAGACTTGTTTGTTATTCTCAATCCAGTCTGAGTCAGCATACCTGCCCCTTTGGGGTCAGCAGCTGCAGCGGCGAGGACTGCCTAGGCATGGTACTATGCAATTATCTGCAGCTCAAACCTGACTCCACCACCAGGAGCTCCAGTGAATTCCAGTTAGGCGCTTAGCTATGCCCCTCCTAGGACAGCCCTGTCCCGTGGCACAGTTGGTCCACGAACTATATGCACCAACTGTGAGCATAACAGTTTCCAGCAGAATTCAACTGTTCTGTACTCCACTCTGCTCTTCCTGTACAAAGGAGCAATGCAGAACTGACACAAGCGGGGTTAAACTGTTAATGCTTGCTGCTAACAGATGAGTGATGTGAAACTGCAAATGCTGCCATGTTTATGCAAATGGCAGAAGATATTACTTTGCCATATGCATCAACAGAGCAGTTTTGCATCATTGACCTGTCAGCAGCATACATCAAACACAATCCAACCCCGCTTTTGTCTGTTCTGCTGTGCCTCATTAATACAAGCTTTGTTGTGCAGACAGAGCAGAGTGGAGTCCAGGACTGTTGATCTCTGCTGGAAACCAGATGACAGAGCAATGATGTAAAAACACACATGTGGCTATGTTGATGTAGATGGCATAAGATAAAATTGGCCAGACAAACAACAGGACCATACAATGCACAGAAAAATGGAGTGCATTCTAAATGTAAAATTCTAATGATAGAGCCATAGCATAGGTATGCTGGGAGCATAAATTAATTATTCGTCAGTCAGGTAGAGTTGTGTACAGGGCTATATGGTGCACAAAAGATTGTAGTATATTCTAAACATAGATTAGCTTAATATTGTGTCAAATGTCCATGGTGAAGCTAGCTAAACTGAGAACAGTATATCAAAGCTGTGTTGGAAGTCTGTGCTATTTCACACATTCATCAGTCAGCAAACCTGCAGCAAAGCTTTGTAATTTTAAAGAATGGAGATATTTTTCTTTATAGATCTTAGCAGACTCACAGGGGCCCACACATCGAAGCAAAAATTTGATTGGGGTGGCCCAGGTCCCATACATATGCTGGGTACCAAAAGGACTCTAGTTATGCCAATGCCTGTGAAGGGTATAAAATCAAGCTGGAAGCAGTGTGATGACACAGAGTCAATATGGTTACTGGTGTGTGGGGGCTGAATTATTCTCAATTGTGCCAGATGTACTGTTCCTTTGTTCAGTAGGTCCAGGGACATGAGCCATTGTTTCATGTAAGTCTGTTAGTTGACCTTTGTTGTATGTTGACTTGTGGAATGCCTGCTGTATTGCATCAGCCCCTTGCGGTGTACTAGTCTGAACAACTTAGAGGACAAATATGAAGTCTAATTGAACAATTGAACAATGAACGATTGCTTACCCCCAATTCGGTGGAAGAATGCCTTGAATGAGAGCTGTGGGATACAAAAATGGTCTGCCTCTGTCTGCAGACAAACTCTATAGGACATCGGCCCAGGAACCACGGCTCAAGCTGGTGGAATCAGATCTGCTCCTCTGCCCATCACTGAACACAAGAAGACGTTTGGAGAGGTCAGGTAGGGACAATCAGGTGACTTGGCCACATACCTTAATGTGCTTGGTCAGCTTCCTAATAAAATTGCCGCTACCTTCTCTCTGTGCGTGCCCTCCAAAAGTTAAGTGCTAATAGTTGGGGAAGTTGGCTCTGGATGCCCCAAAGTCGCTGAGGTTCTAATTTCCAGTGAGCTAGTAGAGGGGTGAGACTGTCATTTGCACCATCTTGTGTACTTGCTAGGAGTGTACTATATGTTGTTGGCTGTTGGTGATCCAATAATATATTATCGCAGTGTGTTACCCTCACACTGTGTTGTCTGAGTAGTATTGAAGGAATGTGGGCATTCAGTGAGATGAGCCCTGGCCTGAGCAGTCTTTCTAAAGACAGCCAGGCCAGCGAATGAGAGCACCCACTGACCCAGGTGTCTGCCCAAGTAGCATTTGTACAACAAATCTATAAAGACTTGAGTGATGACTAATGATACTACTCTCAGAAATGTATGTAAATATTATTGCTCAAGGAGGGTTAATGTATTGATTATATATTGATAGTTGGAAGTGCTCTTTTAAATTTTAATTATTGCATATACATATGGTATATATGTATATACATACACACATTTTTTTATTTATTTATTTTTTATGGTATAACAGATTGTCTTTTTTAGCTTTTTTAACCACCAAAGGAAATAAAAAAGCATTACAATCCTTTGGATGATACGCGCAGGAAAGCAATAGTTAACTTATCACAGTTGTGTTATCCTACAGGATTTCTAGGGTTAAAGAAGGCCAAACCCCAATGAGTTTGAAATTATAGCATGAATCTTCTTTCATAGCTCAAAAAACAGACTTATGGTAATTGGCTTTCTATGGAATTGGCCTTTACACAACAGCGCTGGCAACAGTAAAATTAGATTGTGAGTATATCCTCAGAAATTGTACTGATTTTCAAATCTCTGTAGAAAAGTTCTAGAGCAAAATAACTGTATAATATAAAATGCTATAATACTGTTTGAAAAGAAGATATTTTAGACTCTTACCTTCCCATTTTTACATTTAGTTGTGACTCATGTTTCTTGAACACTAAGTAGCTATAGAGATCCCACAAGCTGTAATAAATATATATATATACACTAGTTAGGTGTTGTGCCATAGAACAGATAAATATAATTAAAGCCTACATATTTTATCCTTGGAGAAGTAAACTAGCATCAATTGATCAGAGATTAAACTGCATACGCTATGTAATTAATCTGTATGCCTTTCCTTTTTTTTAGTTTTAAAGGGAAGCTGCTACCCCCCAGTGCCTTTTTATGTTTCTAATTGCTGGGAAAGCTGAAATATACACTTTTATAATCTGTCCGACATGCCTCAATTGTGCCAGGGAGGTATGTCCTCTAACCCCTGTGTCAGTGGCCTCAGCGGTGTCCATCATCCCTTTCTTGTTTCCGGCCCCCACCTTCTCACCTTGTGACATCACCAGTGGCGCTTCGTGTAGCAGTGGTCCCAGATTCCGCCCCGCAGTGTGTTATGATGTATTCACTTTGTGGGGCTGGGAATCTGGCACCTGCACAGTGAGGAAAGCTGCTGAGGGAGATGAGGGACAGGCACAGAGATCCTCACTGTGCAGGCGCCAGATTCCCAGTCCCGCAGAGGGAATACATCATAACACACTGCGGGCGGGATCTACGGCCGCCGCTACACAAAGCGCCGCCGGTGATATCGCAAGGAGAGAAGGTGGGGGCCGGAAACAAGAGAGGGATTATGGACACCGCTGAGGCCGCTGACACAGGGATTAGAGGACATACCTCCCTGACACAATTGAGGTATGTCGTACAGATTATGAAAGTGTATATTTCAGCAATCCTAGCGATCAGAAACCTAAGAGCCACCTTCACAGAATACAGCCTTAGTGCTGCTGAAGTGGGCTCTTCTACTTTAAAAGACCCTGGGGGGTGACAGGTAAATTAAAGATCTAATACAATAAGTTTAAAATACAGTTCATCCTAATGGGATTGCCCAATTAAATGTTTAAATTTAATTTAATTACAATATATTTCATGCTGGTATATTTTGTCAAATAAGTTCAGCATTATATATTTTTTTAAAATTTTTTTGTCTTTACATTTTATGAGAAGGTTATTTTAAGTTTTGCTATTTGTGGGATGATTCATGCCGCCCAAATCAAGAGCAGCATTAATCAGATCCTGGCTTGATTGCACGATTGCAACCATGTATGTTTTACTGTCAATCAAAACGTTTAGTTGAAAGAAACAACCAGCTATAGCCAGACAGTTTAGGAGAAAACAAAGTTAATGATCTGGACGGGGACTATAGGATGAGACACAACTAGTCCAGTGCTGCATTCAACCAGCTTCTCCCTACACTGCTCTAGTGGATTAATAGCTCTCTCCTATGTCACTAAAGATATATCAATCAAATAGATAAACAAACTTATCTTAAAGCACCACTCCAGTGGGGGGTTTTCAGAGCTGGAGTGTTGCTACAAATCTAAGGTCACCGACCCTAGTCTGATACTTGCCCACCGTGTTCACTTTTAATTGGTGCTGTTTCGTTCCCGCTGTGCTATCTTGTCACTAGAACTTCTGACTGACCAGAAGAAAGAAGTTACGTCACAAGCTTTAAGTCTTTGAGAGTCAGAACAAGGCTCTCATAGACTTACATTGATTAGTGAGTTTCGGCACTCCCAGCAAGCACTGGAGCGAACGGGCAGGTCAACAGGTAGGTATAAGGGCCGTGTCAAGGACCTTAGATTAGAAGAACAACAAAAAATTGATGAAGGGATGCTTTAAATTTCACATTTTGTGCCAAGATTGATTAAAAAGGTTGTTTTGAAAAAACAAACCCTATTTAGAATGAAGCGTGTCTATCTCCAAATTCCTTTAGAAGCTGAGGCTGCACATGCATTTCCCCTCCGTAGGCTGTCATGGGTAGATAGAGAAGAAAGACATTTACCGTAGTTATATGCTAAGCAAGAAGGTATCTAGAAAAGAGTGGTCTTCCTGAGACGTTCTCTACAAATGCGTGCTTTACATGTTTGTTTATTTTTGCTATGAAATATATAAAATATTGCCCATTATTCTATGACTGAGTGCATTTACAAATTATATTTTTGCATGCTTAATTCCACATCCAAGTTCAATAACTAAAAAATGTATAAAATGGATGCAAACAGTTTCTGCAAATTCTAATATTTATTTCTTATGATATTTGCATCCCCTGATCACATTATACTCATAATTGCTTAATTCAGTTGTGTAACCACCAATTAACACCTGTTCTTTCATCTTGAGCTTTTTGGGGGGCTTTTGGGGGGAATATTTCCTCTGCTACCTCTGACATTGGTTTGTCATTTACTCCGCGCAGCGTATTGGAAGTATTTTGTGTTAAGTGCTTTGAAAGGTTCTGAATGAAAACATTGTAATTGCTCTTGTCTTAAAAAATAGTGCAGCCTTCTGCCAACAGTCTTACAACCTCCTCGGCAAAGTCTGCTCTAACATTCTCAGAAATGCCATTTTCTGCACAATGCTGGCATATTGTGATAATTTGGTGTCCACACAGAAGATAAATCCGCATATGCTCTGTATCACAGGGTTACATTGCTCTAGTCTTTCAGAGCGTGAACCAAAAATCCCATTCATCACGCCGCTTGTCTTTTTACTGCAGAGACGCACTCATGGAACAAATGTACTTGACAACAAAATCACAACCACCCTAGGTTATCTTCAGCCTTGAAAATAAATTATTCTGAAAATTCCACTCCCCTAAGCATAAAAAAGAGGAATCTGAGTGAATCAGATAAGCTAAAAAATGCAAAAAAATTGTTGAAAAAAGCTATTGATCTACCAGTCCATGTTGTATTAAAATGAAGAATTTATTTGTTACCACATGATTTCCCAATAAATATATCTGAGAAAAATATATAGTACTCAGAGAATAAAATTATGTATATCTTTAAAAAGAGAAACGAGTTTCGGTGATCAGGGCAGAATTGATACAAAGTTGGTGACAGTGAAATATTTAATGACACAAAAAGACGCCAAAGACAAGTCCAACTCCACACCATCATTGGGTCGGGATGAGTGAGAGGTGAGAATTGATAACATAAAAAATACACATACAAAATAATCAAATATTATACAGCAGACACAATACTGATTAATCAAGTATATACCTGCTGTGTACTACTATTGCTGCACAAAGAAAGAATAAGATTCATTAGTATTTTGTCTACTGTATAATATTTTAGATTTTTAAGTTATCAATTCTCTATTCTTGTTCTTCGCTTGGTCGGAGAGGTGGAGTTGGTCTTGCCTTTGGCACCTTTTTTGGCTTTACGGGCTTGTTAATCAGACAGCACATTGATCCATGTTATTCAATAGGACTGTTCAGATTAATGTTTTTTTTTTATTGGTCTGAGCATATGTAAGAAAAAATGCATTACTTTCATCCGAGTCTTGGATGAGGCTTACGCAGTCAAGTCCATGGATGCGAGAAAAGAAATCGGATCCCACACGGACCATCCATTTTTTTCTGATAGATTTCTATAATAAACCTAAGAAACTGTATGTGATAATGTACATGTTTAATGTAGTTATGTAAAAATGGATCGCACATGGACCTCATGTGGACGTAAAAAGTGGATGGCACATGGAACTCATGTGGATGTAAAAAATGGATGGCACATGGACGAAAATCTCATGAAAATTAGAAATATATTGTTCTCGTTTTCTGGATGAAACTCGTATATTTCATACACTTTCCCCTTTACAATGTACAGTCCTTTTGTCTGCCCTTATTCACATACTGAGGTCAGCCTTGACCCATGGTAAGGTTCTTAATATTAGACAGTGTAGGACTGACTTGTCAGAGTTACTTTGTCGCGGTGGGATGGTATTTATGCTATTTTTCATCAAAAACAGTAATACTAAAAACTCTGTGTTATTTGCACTTTTGTTTTATATTTACTTAGTTACAGCAGAGTTTTTGCTCACTTTTTCCTTTGTAGGTTTAAATGTACTGGACGTGGTAAATCCGCGCGGTTCGGTGAACACATGCAGATTTACCTGCATTTCAAAGCGATGCCAATTCCTGATCGTCTGCACATACCCGAACATGTTGCTTTTTTGAAGTTACGGTATATATAATTTCATCCTCTGCATCATAGATAAGTTTAATAAATACATTTATTGAGAAATCATTTTACAACAAATAAATTCTCCATTTTAACACAATAAAAGTTGGGAGAGGATTCTATGAGGATTCTACCTGTAAGAAGGGACTTCATTTCTTTCTGCGAAAAGCTTTTCAAAACCTTTCAAAGACTAAAAAAAAAATCGCCATATGAACAGCATAGTGAATTTTGGATTGAAATGAATAAAAATAGAATTCAAAGAGTTTTTGAAGTAGTTTTCAATGTGAATTTTGAAGTAAATCTGTTTCAAAATCCTCCTTAACCCTCTCATTTGTTTATTATTTTAAAAACTTCTTTTTTTTATATTTTCTTTTATTTTTTTAGTCCTATTCGATTTTTTTAGGACCTATTCGATCTCTTAAATTATATACTGAAATACGATGGGATGGGGAATTCATGTAGGATTGGGAATTCAACAGGCTGCAGGCCCCAGCTACCATGGTAACCCATGGTTGTTCCTCAATGGTATTGCAGAGGGCTGGTGGTGAGTACCAAAAACAGCTTTCATTTGCATGTTGCATGGCTGATTTAGTCATCCATCATCTACCTCTAACAGATGCAGGTGGAGCAGAGCTTCGCCCATGGCCGATAACCTGTCAAATGTCAATCTGTGACTGCTGCATTGACAACGCACTGGCAGGGGGATAGCCATTCTATGCAACCTTTGGTGCACTCTTGATGTGATCGCAGTGTGCCAATGGGTTACTGTTATGGCAAGGGGTCTGCTAAAGACCCCTGTACCTGTTATGACAGTACTCCTGTGAAAGCCAGCCCATGGCTGGCATTCATAGGAGACTGTGATTCTTGCTATATACAGCAATGTAGTGGCAATGCTGTAGATAGGACAAGCAATCAAGTAATGGAAGAAGCAAGTTCTCTAAGGGGACCAACAAATGCAGTAAAAAATATATATTTTTTTAAAAAATATGAAATTAATTAAAAAAGTATGAATCACCCCTTTTTCACCAATTAAAAATTAAGAGTTAAAAAAGTACATATATATATGGTATCGTTGCTTTCATAAATTTCCGATCTACCAAAATATAAAATAAATTGATCAGCTTAGTAAAGGTCTAATAAGAAAAATAATCAAAATACCAGAATTACGGTTTATTGGACAACGACGCAACCCAAAAATTGCAATAAAAGGCTATCAAATATTCATAGCTAGCCCAAAATGATATCAATAAAAACATCAGCTCAGGGCATAATAAAGCCCTCACATAGCTATGCGAGCTGAAAAATAAAAATGTTACGGCTCTTTGAATAAGCGAAGAAAATAGACAAAAGCTCAAAAATGAAAAATCACCAGGCTCTTAGGCCTCTTTCACATTTCCGGCGGGCGCTTGCGGCGCCCCCGGCATTTTGCCGCAGCGCCGCATCTGAAAATCTGATGCGCCGCATGCGGATTTTTTCGCATTGACATGCATTAGCGCTGGATGGCGCCACATGTCAATGCGTTGCATGCGGTTTTGTCCGGATGCGGCGCAAATGTACATTGCGGCGTCCGAAAAAAACGCTGCATGTAACGTTTTTTGTTTTTGCCGGATGGTTTCTTATCTCTCCAAGCATCAGAAACCATCCGGCAAAAAAACGCATTTTGGCCGCCGGAAGTGTGAAAGGTTTTCACATGCGGCGCTGCGGCAAAATGCCGGGGGCGCCGCCAGGCGCCTGCCGGAAATGTGAAAGAGGCCTTAAAGGGAATCTGTCAGCACGCTATTGCTACCTGATCAGTGAGCAGTGTAATGTAGACAAAGGGAACCTGAATCCAACAATGTCACTTAGATTGCTGGGTGCAGCAATTCTGACACAATCAGAGCTTTTAGATTTAGAAGGATGCAGAGTTAAGATAAGTTTTTTTATATTTTTCAAAACAATTTTTTTTTATATGGCTTGCTTCAATAGTTTCCATGGGAGACTAGAACCTACCATAATCCAATCGGCTCTGCTACATACAGGCGATGATTAGATTGCCTGTATGCAGCAGAAATGCTCACTTGCTATGAGCGTCGACCACTGGCCGGCGCTCATAGCAATCTGGCTATGACAACCATAGAGGTCTGTTGGAGACCTCTGGTTGTCATGCCAACCTACCGGTGACCCGCGATCAGGCGATGTACTATTACATCCGATGTCGGAAAGGGTATTGAATGGCAAATGGCCAGTTCAACTCTGGCTGTGGCTGTTAGAGACAGATGCGGCTATGTAATATGGAGGTCATCTACAGTCTTTTTAAGGAGTTGTCTTCATACACAGGCACCTACGGAATGACGAACAGCTGCATCATATTGTGTTATGAGATTAAAAAAACTGTGTGAACATTCCTTTATATATGAACACCGTTTCAAAATAAAAGCTGGTTAAACAAAAGCTTTGCTATGGGCAACAAAAATAGTTTTTCTTTTAGCCAGATTTCATTCATTTGCTTATAAAATATAGGTCTATATAAAATATATTGCCGCTATCAGTGTACTTACCAACATTTCAGTTTGTACACAGCACTAATTCCTTGCCAGCAAAACTACAGCAAAATTTATATTAACGCCTTTTAGCAACTGTATATTGTAACCCCCTAATACATCACTGATGAACTCCAATATCTTACCCATTCAATAAAGTAGAGGACTAAATAATCTCATGATTGTTTCCCATCATGTTGGCCATCATAATATTGTAACCATGGAAACTGTCTATTTTGCTCTGAATACTTTCAACAGCCAAGTTTTATTTTACAAGTTTTCATTACCTTTTTGACACCGTTTCTTAGCATGTTTTACAATCTGCTTCCAGCATAAATGTCTGTCTGATCTTAACCAGAGAGACCATAAAATGTTAGCTGCAGCAGCAGCAAGGATCTTCTAGGTAGCTTCACTCTTTGTGTTTTTATACCTCACAAGGAATTGAAATCCCTTTGAGAGACATGAAAGTATTTTGTGCAGTGTAGGCTGTGTTACATACTTAAGCCGTCCCTTCACTAGAGGCAGATAGAACACATTCTGGACAAATACATCAAACTGAAAGTGCCCCTGACCATAAGTAATTCAGAAATGCTAAGAACTGTGCTCTGACTGTCTGTAGTGCTGAAATACTGAGAAATAGAGGTGAGCAAATCTTTTAAATTCAAATTTGCCAGATTCACAAAAACATTCCCCAAGAATTTGATTTGTGTCAAATATATTTACGATGAATTACAATGTTGAAAAGACTAATTGCCGAGGGTGAGTAAGAACAAATTATTAGCACAGAGGAGTTTAATAATGCCCTCCTTGTTTACAATGTGAGAACAATAAAAATGGCTGTTATTAAGCTTCTGTGACTTGAGTGTATCTCAGATCAATCAAGTCACAGTCACACTGAATGACTCTACAGCTACAGCACTTCCTTATACATTACTTGAATCCCTGAGTAATTATACTCAAACTGAGACTAGCTCTCCCATTTTTGATCTGCTTGAGCGCTTAAAGTACTTGACCAAAATCAGATTAGTCCTTTTTCAATTAATAGGTAGAATGATTTGCGCTCTCTGACCTCCAATACCTACGCTATGTAGGTATAAAATGGAGCTCCTTGATCAGCCTCAATTTTTTATCCTAGCTGTGATAGCCTTCCTGATTGGCTGCGCTACAAAGATGTGATGCCTTTACTGCGTGTCATTAATGGGTAGTCTGCTCAGCCACGCAAAATGTCATCAGCCCACTTCCTGATGCTTCAGCATTGTGTGTAGTTGTGGTATCCCGGTACCCATTGTACTGCTGCTGAATGAGGCAGTTATCGTGTGGCAGTAGATTTGTTCCATTGTGTCAGAATTTGTTTGGGCACTGTGAGCTAGAAAATGTAATACATTGCATTGTATACCGACAACTCATAAATGTGCTTTGCTGAAATCTACTGGCCAATGTGTATATGAATGTTAAGTGACTATTCTCCTCACAGCACAAGCTGCCATAGAAATGGCTGGGAGGAGCCTCCCAGCTCAGGGCTCACAGGCTTCCTGAGGTAACTTCCAGTTCTGGGTGGTTAAAGCTGCCTGAGGAAGCAAACACATGCTCCCATCATAGTTTTCTATGCGAGTCAACGCTGAGGGGACATCATTCTCCACATAATCTCCGCCACAAAGGAGTGAAGTTTCATCCTGTCAGAAGAGATCAAGCTGCACATGTGCTCTCCTGCATGCTGGTTATCCTGTTTGCTTCTAGCCAGGACCAGATTCACGTGGCTGCCACGCCACTGACTTTGCTTAACCTACCACTTGTGAAAGGGAACGGTAGGCTCAAAACTGTGAGTATTTCCACACTTTAGTGTGTTTCCATGGAGAGCCAATCTGTGAAGGTTCCTCCATCAGTGTAATATTTCTCAGACTGCACATAGCACTGCCTGTAATAGCAAGTGAATAGAACTCTACTCCAGCCGCCCTGAGAGGCCATAACCTTGCCTGTCTCATGAGGAGAGGATCATTACTTCCATATACACAATATACTATAAACTTTGCCTCTTAGCCTGGTGTCACACTTGCGAGTGTGATGTGAGAAATTTGCATGAGTTTCTCGCATCAACATCCGGCACTCCCGCCGGCACTCAGACCAGAGTGTGTGGCTGCATAGGAATACATGCAGTCGCATGCTCCGGTCTGAGTGCCGGCGGCAGTGTCGGGTCTTGATGCAAGAGACTCGTGCGAGTTTTTTGCATCACACTCGCAAGCGTGACACTGGCCTAAGAGAATGACTGTACCCTGTAATTTCTTTCAGTAAAATTGTTATGTTTACAAGTTCATCTACGTGTCTGGCTGCTTGAGATTGCACAAACACCACGGGCGCTCCAAAACCTGCATCCAGACAACACCGCTACAGGAGTGTCCCCGAGGGGTCCCATACCATCCACAAGTGCCACTTCCTGATATTGACAATTGCTGTGGACACAGGTGAAGTGTTGAGGGGTCCAGTGATCTACTTCAGCAACCGTGACATCATTATCTGCTGCCAGTGAGACTACATACCCCAGCTGGCTCTTCTGCAACATCTGGCCCCTCACCAGTGGCCCACCACAAAGTGATATCAGGCATTTTATTATGTTTGCAATACTTGCTAACTTAATGGCACTGTGTTCAAATTCATAGGGACATACAAATTTCAGAAAATTTGACTCAGAGTTGATGCTTAGATATTCCTCAATATAAGATTTCTCGTTCCGGATTTACCATAGCTCATACTCGGAGGGGGGTAATTAACTTTGGTCATATTCAGGTTCTGAATAAAGAGGTAAAGGAATCAATACACTAAAAAAGCTAACCAGGAGCAAAAAAAAAAAAAATTTCACTTGTAGATTTATTTGTCGATAATTATCATCTCTACTGAACTTTTGTTTTGGGTTAGAACTTCTCATGATGCAAATTCAATACATTATTGTGATAAGCTAATAGAATGTCCTGGGTGGCCTAAACACATAGAGCATAAACGTTTTCTAACTGAGTTTGAGGAAATCATGTTTTCTAAAGAAAAAAAAAACATGATTTACTCAAACTCTGTTGGGAAAATTCAAATTCTGTTAGAAAATGAGAAAATAAAAGCTTGATTTATTATTGCATTTGTGCCTTTTTTGCCTAGTTTTTGATGCTTTTCATTCGTGCCTTACCTTCTTATCATTTGCATGCATCCTCTTTAAAGTCTACTTTATTTGTGTTCACCATTGTTTTTTTTAACTGTGGTCAGGGTGTGAGGTTTTTGGATGTTTTCAGCTGATTAATTAATTATTACTTTTTAAAAATCTCACAATTTTTGCACAAATATACTAAAATTTTCCTCCTAGGACTGATTTTATGTACGGTTGACATTTTTTTTAAATTTTGAGACAATTTAGCCCAACGTGCAATTTTTTTGTGTTGAAAAGTCACAAAAAGGTTACAATGAAAGTGAAAGAACAATTTTCATTTTGCGCAAAATTTATAAATGTCATGCACCATCTTAAATAATTTTGCGCAAAATGTCAACAAATGGCACAAGATTAAAAAAAAAAACATTTTAAAAATAAACAGGAAATGATGAACTGGTTCAAAGTATATTTCATTCAAATCACAGAATTCAAACATACAAAAGAGCTCAGATATGACTGTATTATGTAAATCCCCACAGTAAGATTTTTATGTTATTAATCATATCATTATTCCTCATTGTAATGGCTATATTACACTCAGTGGAGTAGAATGTAAGTTTTTGCAGTAAGTCATATTTACTTTGGAAATGAATATTTATGCTCATTCATAATCCTAAAGGTTAAGCAAATATATAAATATAAAAGAAAGATTGAATACAGAACCCCTACTGAGAAGTTTAAGCCTATTAGTAGCTAAATAGAAGCTGTGTTTATCTGGATAGACTTACACTGTATACCTTGCCACATGTCCCGTAATCCAGAGATGATATATTAATAGTAAAAATAGGAATAATAATTCAGATCATATTTACTTATAGAACATAATTTAAACATATAATGGAAAATGGTAGCGGCTGTTATACTGTAGAGAACAATGAAAAAAAATGTAATCAAGTAATTCGATTCCACAATGTATGTAACTATAAATTGATGGATTGTTTCGCAATAGTCATATACAGTGGTATAATTTGTAATAAGGTAAGCAAGATTTTATCCTAGATGCAGGATTGTTTTAAAAAAAAACTTTGGATTCTCATTGTAATTACGGAAGCCAGTAGTTAAATCTATGTAGAGGATTCGAAGACTGGATGGTTGAGTCATGCTCAAGTTTTCATCATTATTCCCACCTCTAGGGCCTGTATATAGCTAGACTATGTTCAAAACCATAAGGCCGGTATCACACATGCGAGAAACACGGCCGAGTCTCGCATGTGAATTCCCAGCACTGGCACCGGCACTCGCGAGTGGAGTGTGCGGCTGCATGTATTTGTATGCAGCCGCACATTCCACTCCAGAGTGCCGGCGCCAGTGCTGGGAATTCACATGCGAGACTTGGCCGTGTTTCTCGCATGTGTGATCCCGGCCTAAAAGTGAGTAAAGAGGACCTCTCATCTCACTGGGACCTTGAGACTGGAATCCTCATTCTAGAGAGAGGTGTGGGTCCCATGGTAACTTATGCCTATGCTATAATGGGCTAACTATAAATTCTAGAAGACGCTCTTCCCATTAACGCTTAACTTAAAATACATGTGTAATCTAATTTCACATAGATTAGCATACAGATTTCTTACACTTTACAAGTCTTTATATCCCCACCAAGACTGATGGGCAGCTCTTTGGTGACTTTCCTCTGCTCAGAACTCACACTGATCAGTAGAAGCTACAACTGCCAGACAGGCTGGAAGGGCTGAGACTAAATACACTTGGTCTTATGAGCTCTGTCACTCTCTAGCTGGATTCATACATTGCTCATTTTAATATCAATATTAAACAGTAGTGTTGAGCGATACGATACCGCAAGTATCGGG